>JAXIVJ010000242.1:202004-262004 GCA_036785665.1 Chirona hameri | reverse complement strand
TGACACATTGGGTAACCCACATCTCCAGCGTCTAGAACCTCCACACTGCTCTACTGACTGACACATTGAGTCTCCCACATCTACAGCGTCTAGAATCTCCACACTGCTCTACGGATATGACAAATTGAGTCTCCCACATCTCCAGCGTATAGAGCCTCCACACTGCTCTACTGACATGACACATTGGGTAACCCACATCCCCAGCGTCTAGAACCTCCACACTGCTCTACTGACTGACACATTGAGTCTCCCACATCTCCAGCGTCTAGAACCTCCACACTGCTCTACTGACATGACACATTGGGTAACCCACATCTCCAGCATCTAGAACCTCCACACTGCTCTACTGACATGACACATTGAGTCTCCCACATCTCCAGCGTCTAGAACCTGCACACTGCTCTACTGACATGACACATTGAGAGTCCCACATCTCCAGCGTCTAGAACCTCCACACTGCTCTACTGACATGACACATTGAGTCTCCCACATCTCCAGCGTCTAGAACCTCCACACTGCTCTACTGACATGACATGTTGTGTCCCACACCTCCAGCGTCTAGAACCTCCACACTGCTCTACTGGCATGACACATTGGGTAACTCGTATCTCCAGCGTCTAGAACCTCCACACTGCTCTACTGACATGACACATTGGGTAACCCACACTCCAGCGTCTAGAACCTCCACACTGCTTTACTGACATGACACATTGGGTAACCCACATCTCCAGCGTCTAGAACCTCCACACTGCTCTACTGGCATGACACATTAGGTAACCCACATCTGCAACGTCTAGAGCCTCCACACTGCTCTACTGACATGACACATTGGGTAACCCACATCTCCAGCATCTAGAGCCTCCACATTGCTCTACTGACATGACACATTGGGTAGTCCACATCTCCAGCGTCTAGAATCCCCACACTGCTCTACTGACATGACACATTGGGTAATCCACATCTCCAGCGTCTAGAATCTCCACACTGCTCTACTGACATGATACATTGGGTAACTCACATCTCCAGTGTCTAGAACCTCCACACTGCTCTACTGACATGACACATTAAGTAACCCACATCTCCAGCATTTAGAGCCTCCACACTGCTCTACTGACATGACACATTGAGTTTCCCACATCTCCAGCGTCTAGAACCTCCACACTACTCTACTGACATGACACATTAAGTAACCCACATCTCCAGCATTTAGAGCCTCCACACTGCTCTACTAACATGACACATTGGGTACCCCACATCTCCAGCGTCTAGAATCTCCACACTGCTCTACTGACATACATTGGGTAACCCACATCTCCAGTGTCTAGAACCTCCACACTGCTCTACTGACATGACACATTGAGTAACCCACATCTCCAGCGTCTAGAACCTCCACACTGCTCTACGGATATGACTCATTGAGTCTCTCACATCTCCAGCGTCTAGAACCTCCGCACTGCTCTACAGACATGACACATTGGGTAACCCACATCTCCAGCGTCTAGAACCTCCACACTGCTCTACTGACATGACACATTGAGTTTCCCACATCTCCAGCGTCTAGAACCTCCACACTGCTCTAATGACATGACACATTAAGTAACCCACATCTCCAGCGTCTAGAACCTCCACACTGGTGTACTGACATGACACATTGGGTACCCCACATCTCCAGTGTCTAGGACCTCCACACTGCTCTACTGACATGACACATTGGGTAACCCACATCTCCAGCGTCTAGAACCTCCCCACTACTCTACTGACATGTCACACTGAGTGTCCCACATCTCCAGCGTCTAGAACCTCCACACTGCTCTACTGACATGACACATTGGGTAATCCACATCTCCAGCGTCTAGAACCTCCACACTGCTCTACTGACATGACACATTGGGTAACCCACATCTCCGGCGTCTAGAACCTCCACACTGGTGTACTGACATGACACATTGGGTAACCCACATCTCCAGCGTCTAGAACCTCCACACTGCTCTACTGACATGACACATTGAGTCTCCCACATCTCCAGTGTCTAGAACCTCCACACTGCTCTACTGACATGACACATTGGGTAACCCACATCTCCAGCATCTAGAACCTCCACACTACTCTACTGACATGACACATTGAGTCTCCCACATCTCCAGCGTCTAGAACCTCCACACTGCTCTACTGACATGACATGTTGAGTGTCCCACACCTCCAGCGTCTAGAACCTCCACACTGCTCTACTGGCATGACACATTGGGTAGCTCGTATCTCCAGCGTCTAGAACCTCCACACTGCTCTACTGACATGACACATTGGGTAACCCACACTCCAGCGTCTAGAACCTCCACACTGCTTTACTGACATGACACATTGGGTAACCCACATCTCCAGCGTCTAGAACCTCCACACTGCTCTACTGGCATGACACATTAGGTAACCCACATCTGCAGCGTCTAGAGCCTCCACACTGCTCTACTGACATGACACATTGGGTAACCCACATCTCCAGCATCTAGAGCCTCCACATTGCTCTACTTACATGACACATTGGGTAGTCCACATCTCCAGCGTCTAGAACCTCCACACTACTCTACTGACATGACACATTAAGTAACCCACATCTCCAGCATTTAGAGCCTCCACACTGCTCTACTGACATGACACATTGGGTACCCCACATCTCCAGCGTCTAGAATCTCCACACTGCTCTACTGACATGATACATTGGGTAACCCACATCTCCAGTGTCTAGAACCTCCACACTGCTCTACTGACATGACACATTGAGTAACCCACATCTCCAGCGTCTAGAACCTCCACACTGCTCTACGGATATGACTCATTGAGTCTCCCACATCTCCAGCGTCTAGAACCTCCGCACTGCTCTACAGACATGACACATTGGGTAACCCACATCTCCAGCGTCTAGAACCTCCACACTGCTCTACTGACATGACACATTGAGTTTCCCACATCTCCAGCGTCTAGAACCTCCACACTGCTCTAATGACATGACACATTAAGTAACCCACATCTCCAGCGTCTAGAACCTCCACACTGGTGTACTGACATGACACATTGGGTACCCCACATCTCCAGTGTCTAGGACCTCCACACTGCTCTACTGACATGACACATTGGGTAACCCACATCTCCAGCGTCTAGAACCTCCACACTACTCTACTGACATGTCACACTGAGTGTCCCACATCTCCAGCGTCTAGAACCTCCACACTGCTCTACTGACATGACACATTGGGTAATCCACATCTCCAGCGTCTAGAACCTCCACACTGCTCTACTGACATGACACATTGGGTAACCCACATCTCCGGCGTCTAGAACCTCCACACTGGTGTACTGACATGACACATTGGGTAACCCACATCTCCAGCGTCTAGAACCTCCACACTGCTCTACTGACATGACACATTGAGTCTCCCACATCTCCAGTGTCTAGAACCTCCACACTGCTCTACTGACATGACACATTGGGTAACCCACATCTCCAGCATCTAGAACCTCCACACTACTCTACTGACATGACACATTGAGTCTCCCACATCTGCAGCGTCTAGAACCTCCACACTGCTCTACTGACATGACATGTTGAGTGTCCCACACCTCCAGCGTCTAGAACCTCCACACTGCTCTACTGGCATGACACATTGGGTAACTCGTATCTCCAGCGTCTAGAACCTCCACACTGCTCTACTGACATGACACATTGGGTAACCCACACTCCAGCGTCTAGAACCTCCACACTGCTTTACTGACATGACACATTGGGTAACCCACATCTCCAGCGTCTAGAACCTCCACACTGCTCTACTGGCATGACACATTAGGTAACCCACATCTGCAGCGTCTAGAGCCTCCACACTGCTCTACTGACATGACACATTGGGTAACCCACATCTCCAGCATCTAGAGCCTCCACATTGCTCTACTTACATGACACATTGGGTAGTCCACATCTCCAGCGTCTAGAATCCCCACACTGCTCTACTGACATGACACATTGGGTAATCCACATCTCCAGCGTCTAGAATCTCCACACTGCTCTACTGACATGATACATTGGGTAACCCACATCTCCAGTGTCTAGAACCTCCACACTGCTCTACTGACATGACACATTGAGTAACCCACATCTCCAGCGTCTAGAACCTCCACACTGCTCTACTGACATGACACATTGATCTCCCACACCTCCAGCGTCTAGAACCTCCACACTGCTCTACTGACATGACACATTGAGTTTCCCACATCTCCAGCGTCTAGAACCTCCACACTGCTCTACTGACATGACACATTAAGTAACCCACATCTCCAGCATTTAGAGCCTCCACACTGCTCTACTGACATGACACATTGGGTACCCCACATCTCCAGCGTCTAGAATCTCCACACTGCTCTACTGACATGATACATTGGGTAACCCACATCTCCAGTGTCTAGAACCTCCACACTGCTCTACTGACATGACACATTGGGTAACCCACATCTCCAGCGTCTAGAACCTCCACACTACTCCACTGACATGTCACACTGAGTCTCCCACATCTCCAGCGTCTAGAACCTCCACACTGCTCTACTGACATGACACATTGGGTAGTTCACATCTCCAGCGTCTAGAACCTCCACACTGCTCTACTGACATGACACATTGGGTAACCCACATCTCCGGCGTCTAGAACCTCCACACTGGTGTACTGACATGACACATTGGGTAACCCACATCTCCAGCGTCTAGAACCTCCACACTGCTCTACTGACATGACACATTGAGTCTCCCACATCTCCAGTGTCTAGAACCTCCACACTGCTCTACTGACATGACACATTGGGTAACCCACATCTCCAGCATCTAGAACCTCCACACTACTCTACTGACATGACACATTGAGTCTCCCACATCTCCAGCGTCTAGAACCACACTGTTCTACTGACATGACACACTGAGTCTGCCACATCCCCAGCATCTAGAACCTCCACACTACGCTACTGACATGACACATTGGGTAACCCACATCTCCAGCGTCTAGAACCTCCACAATGCTCTACTGACATGACACATTGAGTCTCCCACATCTCCAGCGCCTAGAACCTCCACACTGCTCCACTGACATGACACATTGGGTAATCCACATCTCCAGCGTCTAGAACCTCCACACTGCTCTACTGACATGACACATTGATCTCCCACACCTCCAGCGTCTAGAACCTCCACACTGCTGTACTGACATGACACATTGAGTTTCCCACATCTCCAGCGTCTAGAACCTCCACACTGCTCTACTGACATGACACATTAAGTAACCCACATCTCCAGCGTCTAGAACCTCCACACTGCTCTACTGACATGACACATTGAGTCTCCCACATCTCCAGCGTCTAGAACCTCCACACTGCTCTACTGACATGACACATTGGGTAACCCACATATCCAGCGTCTAGAATCTGCACACTGCTCTACGGATATGACACATTGGGTACCCCACATAATATAATGACATACATGACAATAATGACATAATAATGACACACAACACATCTGTACAACTCATCTGTTAGGGTTCCCTGTCTCGTTGGGCATGCAAGGATGGCATCCACAGGGAATGGAAGGAACCCAGCACACCATACACACTGGTCACCAGGTCGAACCCGGGAGACCTGAGAGTGAGATGTGCCTCTGCATGAAGACCTCAGTATTCCTAAAATGGTGCAACATATACTATACCTATACATTGTAATGTACATACATGTGCAACACATGGCTACGCAAATCAAAACAATCAAATGACACAGATTGAAGTATAGTCAGTTTGGCCTATTGAGGGTACTCATAAAGAGCATCGCTGTAGTCAGCCAGCTTGGCTGTGAATGAATTTATATTTTTATCAGCTACCACTCTATCTGGAAGAGAGTTCCATGACTCTCCACAGTGGACTCCAAAATGTCTCTTGTGCATGTCAGTTTGAGCGTGGACATGTCTTACGTTCAATCTATGGCCTCTCGTCCCAGATTGGGGAGCCAGGGTGAACAAGTCAGTAGGAGCGATCGAGCATTGGCCATGGAGCAGTTTCCAACACTGAATCATGTCAGCACGGAGAAGCCTTCCTTGGGCTGAGTGAGATGAGTCAAGTGCCATGAGTCAAGAAAATCTCCCACACCCTCAAAAAATATCCCACACAAAAGAGTCAATACAAAGCAAATAGCTAGCTTACAGCTTGATGCATCCATGCTTTTGAGTCAGTATCACTACACCACTAGCATGCAGTCTCACGTCGGGTTCAGCATACCTGACACTGACTGAGACATGCCAGGAATCATGAGCTCGATGAGAGCGGGTACTACAGGCCTTGAGGCCTAAAAATCCTTATTACTGTAAGGTAAGGTAAGGTAGTCAGGTATTTGGATATGACCAGCGACTGGATCTTCACTCTACACATCCAAGGTAAAAGTCCAGTCTCCATTACCATCCGCATCAGTTGCTGGCACTAGGCCCAAATAATCATTTTTTGACGTGTCAATATTGTGATCCAGCCCAATAGAAATGGTATTGGGGAAAATTACTAATTTACAAATGCCAATGATGAAGCACTGGATAATAGTGATGGGATGAATGGTACATACATGAATTTGTGCATTGTGGCTCATAATTTAGTTTCATCCACACAGCTGTTCAATAATTATCCCAGAAATTGATGCAATATTGCTTTAGAAGTGCATTATTTGTATCCCTTGGCTCAACTGAATCAATTTTTTTGACGCACACTTAAAATATTGATCAAAATATTGATGCTGTAGCGAGACAGGCAATTATTTAAAATAAAAAAAAATACTTTTTTATAATAATTACATGTAAGTACATTAAACAATTGTTTTATTGACTTTAAACAAATGTAAAGTTTATAATTTAAAAGGTTATCCTAAGAAAATGACAGAAGCATATTTCATGTAATTTGTCGCCACACTATGGCGTCTCAATCTTTCCAGAAACAAACCCCAAAAAACTGACTTAAACATTTTGAGTTGTGACTGAGGTGGATAGAGCAAACAAGTACTCTGGAGCCAGGGGGTGTCATGCCTATCTCCTTAACGTGTCCAACCTGTCCCATGACGTCACGGTCCCATGACGTCACAGTCACGGTTTCCACCAATGGGGTGGCCGAATCGGGAGCGTTCGAGACCGGCACGGCCGCCATGTTTGTGTACAGGGGCGGGGCTTGACCTTATATGGGCATGGGCCTCCTACTTTTTGCATGCCTCGCTTTGACATCGCCTAGCAGCTCACCCTTGCAATTTAGAAGAAAATGGCCGAAGAGCGAGCTGTAGAAGACATTTCAATCCATCATTTAGTGCTCAATTCATCCCGCTGGCACCTAAGGTATTCAACTGGTAGGACGCGAAAGTAGGCCCATTTAACACTATTTGAATAGGGAGCGTGTGACGTCACGTGCCCGTGACGTCACGCAATTCACTGCCTACCCCGGACAGGTCTACCTAGTATCTAGGGCCTTGCTCTGGAGCAAACAGTTCTGCATCAGAGCAGGGGGTGACACCGCTTGAGCGCCATATAGGTCACCTCGTCGGTGCTCACAAAACGTGATTTGACGTCACTGGCGGCAAAGCGCTCCAGCAATCAAAAAGCAAGATTTCAGCTAGTAATTGCGCAATAGTTGAAATTGAACAGTCTGTTGGTGGCGTGTTGCGTGCGGGTTTCGATGGCTGACGTTCGTCAAATTAGCAGCATCAGATATCTCACTGGCGGTGTGATATTCCGAGGTGTCTCGATTTGCCCAAAATTTTGCATAAAGGGCCTACTCGATGCGCTAATTACGAAAATATGCCTCTATAGGGCGGCATTTTTTTTTTGTCGTTTACGAGTTACAGCCATGCGCTTGAGCGCGGCGCCGACGAAGGAGCCGGGCACCGCCAGTGACGTCATCCGACGGTCTTTCGTCGAGTTCAAGGTCAAAAGGCTCGTGTGTTTACCTAGTTATAGGGCCTTGCATCAGAAGGTGTGATTATTTTTTGGAGACTGGCCATTTTCTGTGGGAACTAGGTGTTTTTAGTGAAATGTTGTGAATAATTGTCAATTTTATAGCCTATGACGAGCTCTGCCCACTTTGGATACAAATATTGACGCATCAATATATTGATTTTTTGGACCAAGTTCCAGCAACTGACATGGGGTAAAGATCCAATCTTCAGCCACATCAAACATCACTTTTCATGCTATCAGAATGTAGACGATACCAACCCGCTAAGGCGCAAACCATTGTTGATTTAGTGTGTCCGGTGTCACTATAGCCTACATTCTGATAGCATGAAAAGGCTGATGTTTTGATGTGTCTGACTCACCTGTTCAACTCACCTGTTGGGTTTCTTTGCTCATTACCCTGTTGGTGGAGAGGATAACTTAGGAAGGAAACCGTGTTGAAGAGAGACGTGCCAACCCCTGCACAGGACAAGAATCTCACATTTGGATGGGACAGGGATGTAAAGGGCTGGAAGATTACGTCTGCTTGGTGTTATTAATTGAGCCGGTCGTAAAAATAACTGTTGTGGAGTAGTAACTTAACGCAAATTGGTGCCAATGGATGCCAAAATGCGTTCAACAGAGAACACCTTGAGGTCCTAAATACAACAAATGTGTAAACAAATGTGTAAACAATGTGGACATATACATCGCAGAAGGTGACTACACAATGAGATTGGTGCAGAATAACTACTGAATCCACCTTAGTTGAAGATGTAAACGAAGAGAGCAATTCAAGAAAATGAGATAGAAAATGCAATGGGCAATGACAGGAATGGGTGAATTGGGAGGAATGAAGGAACTAGGGCAGGAAATATGACTGGTGGATAGAAGTCCCTGGTGCTTCTAACCCTGCCCTAGCTTGTTAAGGACAGGGTGCATACCAAAGGTGGAGTGGATAGAAAATGTAGGTATACTGGAATAAATGGTATAGTGCAGATCGTCTGTTTGACCTATCCAATCTAGTGCAGATAATCTAATAGTCGGTTGGCTAGGTAGGTTTTTAGAGCGGACTTGAACTCTGTCAGTGTCGCTGAGGACACTAGCCGGTCGGGCAAGGAATTCCAATCATGTACCACACGTTCAGTGGAAAAGCGAGCCCTAGCATCAATTTGACATTGGCTAACCCTGATTTTAAATCGGTGACCTCAAGTTTGGGAGTCAGAGGTGTCCCACAGATCTGTGGGCTCTATGGGACAATTGCCATTGAAGATTTTCCAGCACTTGATTAGGTCGGCTCTGAGAAATCTTCCCTTCATAGAGTACAGATCGAGTGCTCTTAACCTGTTCCCATATTCCTTATCTTCCAGTCCTTTGACCTGACGAGTCCAGAGCCTCTGTATAGATTCAAGCTTCCTGACGTCTTGCAAGTATCCAGTGTTCCAGACAGTTGAGGCGTACTCTAAGACTGGCCTGATATGTGCCTTGAGTATGTGGACCATGAATTTGGGTTCTCTGCACAATGTCCCTTTCAGGAAACTGTGTGCTACCCCGCCAGCCTTCCTTGTCACACTTTGGCTGTGCTCATGGAACTTCAGTTGATTGTCAATCAATACTCTGAGATCCATCTGTGTATTTGCATATGGAAGCCTGATGAGGTCAATGTTACAGTCGTTGACCCAGGGTCTTAGGATTTCTTTGGAGGTGGGGTGCGGAGTGGAAAATTATGGCTAAAAATAAGCATACAGAGCGGAAACTCGCACCCAAAAACATGTACTTGGCTTTATCAATACCCAATTACCCGCTCACCGGAATGTTATCAGGTACCTATGCCAATTTTTACCTGTCTTTCCATATACAGGCTGTCCCCATCATTACATCCATAAATCAGTATCAGGATTCTAATTATCCAATACATTTTAAAATAAGGAGTGGAAAATTCACAGTAAAACTCTGGAAAAAGAGTGGAAAAATAATATCTGTAGTTTTCCACCCTAAGTTCCCAATGTGTGAATGTGTGTGATGTGTTTGGAAGAGAAGTGGAGACACAAAGCAATGTATGCGCTCCTTCGCTGAATGCCTTCAAGGCTAGATTGGACGCCCATTGGGCTCACGTCGGGTTCAGCATACCTGACACTGACTGAGACATGCCAGGAATCATGAGCTCGATGAGAGCGGGTACTACATGCCTAAAAATCCTGATTACCGTAAGATAAGGTAAGGTATGTTATTAAGTTTTTAGTTAAGTGTTAAGTGCAAAACGTGGCTGATGACACTCAACCGAAGGTCAAGAACGCTGCTGTGATGCAGATTTAAGGGGGTATTGCCGCGATTTAGGCTTTGAGCCTTTGTGCTACCCCTACGACCACTGTTATACTCATCTTAATGCAAATAAATGTGTTTGTTGTTGCTAGGACACTGTGTTGACCGTACCCAACTTTTCATGCTATTGGAAGTGTAAAAGATACTGGTACACACATAGGCGTACACAAGGGGGGAGGCAAACAGGGCAATTGCCCCCTCCCCTGAAGGTCGGTATGTGCCCCCTTTGGTCAAATTGTTTTATTTGTTTGATTTAAGAGAAAAATGGTGAAAATATGCCCTTTTTAAAATATAGTGGGGCAAATCTGGCGAGTTTTTTTTTGGTGGGGGTACTTTATGCCCCTGAGCAAAAATTGTCCCCTCCTGGAGTGAATCCTGGTTACGCTACTGAGTACACAATAGCACCAATGCACACCTAATAGCATGAAGAGTCAGGTTTTTTGATTGTGATGTGCTTGGAGCTTGGATCTTTACCTTAAAAACAATCACAATTTCCTGAATCACATTTAGGTGCATTTTTTTAATCCAATCTAACAAGTTTCCTTTGTAAGGACAGGGCAGCCTGGTAAATTTTACCCTAATTTAGCTAAGCTTAGACTAGACTGAAGTTGTTCGTAGGCGCACTTTTGTTTCACTTACCACAATTGGCTGGTCAACTTCACCTGGACACACTGAGCGCAACCTTGTTCCTTGTCTTGCAACCACATGCACTGGCCACTAAGTTAAAATAAAATGTTTCACTGATCCTCACATGCTTAACGCCTAACGGCCGCGGCAGTGACTCGGAACAATTTATAATGCATAATGTCAAGCTTTTTGCGCATTGAGTACTGTGTGCCAGAATTGTAAATAAGTCTCAATGCACCAGAGCAGTTTTCGACGGCGCTAATATTTTCGACCAATGAACAAGCAGCATTTCAAGAACTTAAACAACGTTTGCAGAAACTCATTGGCTGTCAGCAAAATGTATCAAGAACGCGAACACGCTTTCAGATACCTTCAGAGGAGCAGGGGAAAACGAAGGAAGCTCGCGGTTGAAGGGAAATATTCATCAGAGCCACGCAGTTTCAAATGCCCGACGCGCCGAGTCCTGTAATTCCCTGTAATTCGCCATGTCAGTCTAAAACACTTTAGGCTGACATGCTTTGATGTCAGCCTAAATTATTTTCGCGACATATCAGGCCAAAACAAGCAACTTTAATTTAGGCTGACATTTGTGTCAGCCTAAAATTTAAATTATTGAAAACCCGGGTTAGGCTGACCAAATGTCAGCCTAACCCGGAAAAACGAGTACTTTCAATTTATAATATACAAAATATTCATCATAAAATGTATATCTTGTCTAATTCATTTGGGCGGTACATGCCTTGCCGTTCTACCCAGTGTCTAGTTACCCTGTGTTGGTCAGTCGTCTATCAGCAGTTGTTGTGGACGGACGTGTCGCCGCGCGCTCCGTGACGCCGCGTCGCCAGCTGACTACAACGCCGGGACGACCGTCTACGGTTCACTGAGGCCGGCACGTTACTGAGAGGCACCCCAGACAAAGAAGAACGCGCTGGTGGGGGTGCATCTAGTCGAAGAACAACGCGCTGGTGGGGCGCCTCTAGACGAAGAACAACGCGCTGGTGGGAGGTGCATCTAGACGAAAAACAGCGCGCTGGTTGGAGTTTCCGCTGCTGCTCCGGGGGTGTTCGTCCGCTGGGGATTAGAGAAGTAAGTGGCTCGTCTTTCTGTGAGACACAGGTTTAGTGGGCTACCGACTGGTAGTGGCATCCTGGAGAGGGACATCAGGACATAGGTATCGGGTTAAACTGCCCGGCTGGAATTTCGAGTTGTGACGTCATTTACAATCTAAACTTTGGAATTGAATCTGTGCTGGGCCATTCCCTGTATCAGTGTATCATGCCCTGTGTTCTTTCATTTGTGATCTCTGTGTCCTATATTGTCCTCTGCTCTGTGTCCTGCTAAGGGCCCTGCTCTCTGTTTTACCCTATGTGTTCGTGTTGATATGCTACCATAGTAAGTCTTGAAAGCTACTCATGATCAAGTGCATGATTAGCTGTGATTTAAACGGACGCATCGACACCATTGCCTTTAGACCTAGTTAAACGTGGCATTGCTCCGTTTGGTGTCGGTCCCCTCACTGTGATACCGAGTCTCCGATCCGAGATACCGAGCTGTGGCCGTGAATCAGAAGTCAGGTGATCCGCACTGTGCCGTATCTGCCTCTGGGCTCAGACTACCGCTGCTCGCCTGGATCTGACTCATTGCACCTGCGTTTGATTATATAGACCGCCCTTGCTGAGAGCCGCTAACCAACCGTCTGGTCCGCGACCCCGGGGTCATTCCCCCGACCAGAATCTGCTGTGATAAACCCTGACCTCTGCTGTGTCTCGCGAGTGTATCCCTGATGACCAGAACCTGCTGTGATAAACCCTGACCTCTGCTGTGTCTCGCGAGTGTATCCCTGATGACCAGAACCTGCTGTGATAAATCCTGACCTCTGCTGTGTCTCGCGAGTGTATCTCTGATGACTAGAACCTGCTGTGATAAACCCTGACCTCTGCTGTGTCTCGCGAGTGTATCTCTGATGACCAGAACCTGCTGTGATAAACCCTGACCTCTGCTGTGTCTCGCGAGTGTATCCCTGATGACCAGAACCTGCTGTGATAAACCCTGACCTCTGCTGTGTCTCGCGAGTATATCCCTGATGACCAGAACCTGCTGTGATAAACCCTGACCTCTGTGTGTCTCGCGAGTGTATCCCTTATGACCAGAACCTGCTGTGATAAACCCTGACCTCTGCTGTGTCTCGCGAGTGTATCCCTGATGACCAGAACCTGCTGTGATAAACCCTGACATCTGTTGTGTCTCGCGAGTGTATGTCTGGTGACCAGAACCTGCTGTGATAAACCTTGACCTCTGCTGTGTCTCGCGAGTATATCCCTGATGACCAGAACCTGCTGTGATAAACCCTGATCTCTGCTGTGTCTCGCGAGTGTATCTCTGATGACCAGAACCTGCTGTGATAAACCCTGACCTCTGCTGTGTCTCGCGAGTGTATCTCTGATGACTAGAACCTGCTTTGATAAACCCTGACCTCTGCTGTGTCTCGCGAGTGTATCTCTGATGACCAGAACCTGCTGTGATAAACCCTGACCTCTGCTGTGTCTTGTGAGTTTATCCCTGATGTCCAGAACCTGCTGTGATAAACCCTGACCTCTGCTGTGTCTCGCGAGTGTAGCCCTGATGACCAGAACCTGCTGTGATAAACCCTGACCTCTGCTGTGTCTCGCGAGTGTATCCCTGATGACCAGAACCTGCTGTGATACACCCTGACCTCTGCTGTGTCTCGCGAGTATATCCCTGATGACCAGAACCTGCTGTGATAAACCCTGACCTCTGCTGTGTCTCGCGAGTGTATCCCTGATGACCAGAACCTGCTGTGATAAACCCTGACCTCTGCTGTGTCTCGCGAGTGTATCTCTGATGACCAGAACCTGCTGTGATAAACCTTGACCTCTGCTGTGTCTCGCGTGTGTATCCCTGATGACCAGAACCTGCTGTGATAAACCCTGACCTCTGCTGTGTCTCGCGAGTGTATCCCTCATGACCAGAACCTGCTGTGATAAACCCTGACCTCTGCTGTGTCTCGCGAGTGTATCTCTGATGACCAGAACCTGCTGTGATAAACCCTGACCTCCGCTGTGTCTCGCGAGTGTATCCCTCATGACCAGAACCTGCTGTGATAAACCCTGACCTCTGCTGTGTCTCGCGAGTGTATCCCTGATGACCAGAACCTACTGTGATAAACCTTGACCTCTGCTGTGTCTCGCGAGTGTATCTCTGATGACCAGAACCTGCTGTGATAAACCCTGACCTCTGCTGTGTCTCGCGAGTGTATCCCTGATGACCAGAACCTGCTGTGATAAACCCTGACCTCTGCTGTGTCTCGCGAGTGTATCCCTGATGACCAGAACCTGCTGTGATAAACCCTGACCTCTGCTGTGTCTCGCGAGTATATCTGTGATGACCCGGGGCGGATGTGGAGTAATAACTATAACACCCCTGCATATATTTATGGGCGAATTAAATGCAGGCACAGACGTGATTTGGAGCGTTACCGCTTTGTTCACATCTGTCGAGTATGATAGTGCTTTTGTTCCAGAAGTTAAATATTTGCATTTCGGTGATCTTTAACACTTTGTACGACCCTTACGACTCAACAGTGGTTTTGAGTAACCAGAGCCTTGCTAGAGTGAAGCTTCTATCGCCCAACGGTTAAACCTGGTTAGACGAAAGCCGAAATAACTTGGTGGTTGTTTGTTCCAGTTCTGATTATTCACTCCGGTCCATTACTGTTCGCCCTGAGCTGGTTGGTCGTTTCCATTCCAGTTCACATTGTTGAACCCAGTCTGCTAACGCGCCACGCTCAGCTGCAAGTGATGGACCCCAGCCGAACTCCACCCCGGGTGAATGCCGTGGCGGACGGTATGGGCCATCGCAAGACAGGCCAGCCGGTGAGACCCGACTGCGACCAGCACGACGCGCCCACGAAGACATGGTCCACTAAACGCGACTCGACCAAGCGCCCGACGCCACCGAGGTGCGACCAGAGCTCGAACGACAAAAGTCAGTGATGTTGCAACGTCGCATGAGACACAGCTGTCGCATAGACGATGTTACTTTGAGACGCAAATGTCCCAGGTTCAGGCTGGTGTCTCATGAAATTCTATATAAAAATAGCAGGAAAGCAAAAGATGTGTTTCCGTAATCGATGGATGACCCTCGCCTCTCCAGATAATGGGAGAACGGGGGTAGCAACCGGAAACAATAGTTTCTCCTCCCTTCCAGTTCCACAAGAGCACCTTTTTTCCCCGGCTGGCAGAAACTGGGCTAAATAAGCGTCAGACGAAATTGTGGCGATCGCGATCGATGGCGTCTCATGGTAAGCCTAACGTAGGCCTTGAGTCAGAGACACACGAGTCGCGAAACACAGACTATATTTTGGCGATACTTGGCTCCTGACACATTCTTTTCAGATTTGGAGGCGTTCGTCAGATTCGGAAGCGCTGACTCAGAGTCAATCAGCATTGAGAATGTCAAAGTGTTCACGCGCCAACCTTGGCGCCGACGAGCCAAAATGGAGCTAGCATCGGCTGTCTCGACGAAGGAGGATGGAGAGGCGAGAGCAGTGTGGTACATGGGTAAACGAGGGAACTTACATAGGTATTACGACATACCCCGTGGTAGCCGTTGTGCCGCTGTGGAACACGTGATAAACCCGTTATAGCCGGTACTCACCCATTATCCCCATGTTACACCCATGACACTCGTTATGCACCCGGTAAACCCGTGGAACTCCACCAGATGCAGCTTAGTTTATATTTATATATTTGGCAAAATAATGACTTTTTCCCAAAAGAAAATGAAATTATCACTTGATATCGACAGACTAGACCAAAATATATTGTAAATTGGTCACATTTTGCATATAAACATTCCTACCGATATTTCAAGTTAAAGTTGATAAGCGTTCCACACTTTAAAAGGGAATAGTTCACCTTTAACATGGGGTTTTGGACGGAGATTGGAGATTTGTAGAGCAGATCTAAAAATGGGTTGTGGTGAAAGAATTACCTCCCTACATTAAGTAATTTCGACACAGGACTAGTGGGCCCGGTTTAATGTCGGCTGTTCCGGGCCACGAGCGGGACATGAACGCTCGCCGCCGGAGGCAGGTACACTCTCTGGCACGTAGTCTCTGATCACGACGCCTTGTTAATATTGTTAATATCCGCTCAGCCGCCCGAGCGGCGTGGTGGCCCCTTGTCAGAGACTGTACTTGGCGTCAGGTGGAGCGGGGCGGAGCCAGAACGCCAGCTGTCATCGATGATTTCTCGTGAAATACAAAGAGAAACTTACTTCTTTCTCCGCATATATCCATCAGTTGTCAAAACCAAAGTCAAATTCGTAGTTTTGAGCTCAAGATGCACCGTATAGTTGAATTTCAAGACAACTTTCAAGGTGACCTATTCCTTTAACGACCGGTATTCACAAGTACTTGGTAATGCATTTCGGTCCCCACTAAAATCCGGGATTCTCACGTATTGCCTTTTTACGAAATGGTATGGGAAATATGCCTTCCAATTTGTCTATTGTAATTATGTGCCCTACTATCCTTAAAGGGACTATCCCACCTTAATATTATATTTGAGTTGAGATAGCCATTTCGATGGCTTGGCAATTGGCATTGCAATTAGGTATGGTAGCAGTTAAAACAACCAAATTGATCTAATCAAAAATATATTCGAGTTTGATTTTGACATCTGTAAAAAATAAGGCCCATGTGTATTTGAATAGGGCCTCTAAACCGACAGCGTCGTCTCTCTTTACCCAACTGGTAATGATAGCCGACTTGTTTTAAGGTCAGCCTTGGAATATTTTCGTCTTTCATTTATCGATCCCCGGGTGGTTCGCAATATATAGAGGCTAGTACCATCAGCTGGAGTTGATGCAGCAGTTGGCCGCCAGGGACCGCTAGTGAGCCAGGGTGTTATGACGTCGCAAGCAAATGGTACCAGTTAAATATTTAACGCTAAATATTTATTTATTTACAAATAAATAAATAAATAAATATTTAGTGGTACCATTTGCTTGCAACGTCATAACACCCTGGCTCACTAGCGGTCCCTGGCGGCCAACTGCTGCAACAACTCCAGCTGATAGTGCTAGTCAATCTAGACACCGGGTGGTTCGCTTTTTCTGCGCAATAGATGTCGACAAAAAAAAGGTGCCATACATTTGTCAGCACAAAGGATTTTCCTGTTATTAAAAAAATCATATGACGTTACCAACCCAACTTTCCGCTTCAAAGTAAAAGTCGAATATCTTCCAAGACAAGCATTTTTTTTTAGAAAAAAAGTTCACGAACATGTTCAGCCTGACATGTAGGCATACAATTAAGTGTGATTCGACAACTTTGAAAAATGTGGAACAGTCCCTTTAAAGGGAATGTTTCACCTTTCTGAAAGTTGTCAAATACACACTGGTGGTAGTCGAACATATGGGTAAGTGCTGCTGAAAACGATGGTGATATTTTTCGCTCTCGAAAAGGCACTTAACTTTATACAAATTAAATTTTTTAAATTTGGGATGATGACGTCATTATTGAGCTATATAGAGCTATAGAGAAAACCTTTACACTATTATGATATGGCGCAATTGTTTCAAGAAAATTCTGGCGACTTAAAGGGAAATAATGACCTTTTTCCACAAAAATGGAGTTAGCACTTGAAATCGCCAGACGAGACCAAAATATATTGTAAATTCATCACATTTTGCATGAAAACTTTCCTACCGAAAGATATTTCAAGTTAAAGTTGATAAGCGTTCCACACTTTTAACGACCGGTACTTGTAAGTACTTTTGGTCCTCATCAAACTGCAGGCTTTTCCCGTATTTTTTTTAACGCAATGGAGTGGAAAATATATTGTGCGTTCTGCTTGTTGTGATTATATGCCCGGCGATCTTCTAAAACTAACAGCGATTGGAAAAAGTGGCAATAAAATCGGAAGCTCATCGATGCACATCAACGGCGGCATAGTTAGTGGTTGCGACCCTCAATTTTTGAAAATAAATTCATTTGTTTTCAACATTAGGAGTATTGTATAATTTGTCTGTGGCTGTATATAACACTATGCTTTATATTATCATGAAAAATAATGATTTTCCCCCAAAAAACTAACAAACAATAACACAAAACTGGCAATTGAATCGGAAGCTCATCGATGCACATCGACGGCGACCTATTTAGCGTCGGCGATTTGTTTACAAAGCATTGTCATGCTTCTCGGCGCACTTAACCATTGTGGCGAGTTGTTGCTAGTAGCGCTTTCGTTCTCCATGGCAACCAGGCGTGAGCCAATGAAAAGCCAGAACGTATTCCCTTTCTGGCTTTTGATTGGCTGACGCCTGGTTGCCATGGAGAACGAAAGCGCTACTAGCGTGTGTCCGAGCAGCGCTCAGTTTGATCGGAAATGTCACAGAGCCTCCAAAAATGCCTCAATCGATGTAAACAATGGTAGGGAAGGGCGAATTTGGCAATGACCTTCATGAAGTACACAAGGTACTTGTTTTGTATTTTTCCCAAACTTACAACTTCGAATTTGGGAATAATTTTATTTAATTCTTAAATTTAAATAAAATGATTTTAAAACCATAGCGGTAGCCTAAGAAATTGTTGCTAACAAAATCAAAAGGTCATTATTTCCCTTTAAAGGGATTATACGGGTTTCCGTCCTGCAAGGAAATGAACTCTTTTGCAGTTGTATTAGCTTTAAACACGTTTAAGACATATACCAGGGACCTCAATGCTCATTTAGTCCATTATTTCAGCAATTATCAGCGTTATAACTTTGACTTTTTCGAGACTTGTATCAGATAACGAGTACTTGATCGGCATTACTGTCCACCACTTTTTCATCTTAGAATCTGCATCAAATTCGATGGTGCAGTAATGTGCGCGGCTGAGACAAAATAGTGGTTACAAACTCAGAAGCAAGCTGCCGCTATCAGTCAGTTATCACAAGACAATAACAGAGTTATCAGTTATCAGACACACGACCGACTTGTGGCGACCACGGTGCTTCTCAGGAAATTTGACGTAAGGATTTGACTACTTGAGCCCAAGAGCAAGGTGACTTTATAACTGTGAGAAGGCTGTGTGACCTAACCCTGGTACATGACCTAACCCTGGTACAAAGCCTGGTACATATGCTTTTTGGTTGAATTTTCCACTCTTTATACTTATTTTTAGTCAGAATTTTCCACTCCGCACCCCAGCTCCAAAGCAATTCTAGGAGTCTGAGTGTACGAGTCACCATCAATTCATTTTGATCTGTCTGATGTACATACAAGACCCGTTTCACAACTTACTCTGTGGTAAAATACTCTGAGGCCTGTTCAAGTTAGAATAGCATAATCTTAAAATACTTATTCTGATCGTATAGCCGGATGCTGGCAGACACCATCCAAGGCTATGCAAACAGACCGCCAGTGTATACAGCCTTTTCAAGACACCTTGGCCTTGGCATACGTGACAATTATTACGCTCTTTGCCATCTGGATGACGATTGTAGAAGGAATTACTAAATTCAAGACGCGCTAGGCCAGGCAAGAAATGTCATGCGTTTAATCGTTTTCATCAATTTTAGAGCTTTAAATTATCTGCAATTACTACACTGGATCACAAAAAGATTACTAAATTCAATTCTTACGGGACTCTGTACTACTACATACTTTTCGTTCGGGTTTTGTGGTTTTTGTGGGTTTTTTCCTTGCGGTCTTTAGCGTTGAGAATTTGGTGGTAGCGTATTCATTTTTTGGCATGAAAATTCATGAAAAATATCGAATTTTATGGGAAAACTAGGTAACTGCTGCTGTCGTTGGAAAAAGTTTATTTTATCATATATTGCTTATTGTGACCGGCAATATGCCATAAGTGAAGTGTTTTCATTAACATAAAAGAGATGACTATCCCCGACTCAGCCAGTACCGCAGAAAGTACGCGGTGGCATCACCGCGCACTTTTAAATGTCCTTACGTGCAGAAGAGGTAATTTCCATCAAAATGTGACTACCGTGTGACTTCTACCACCTTTATAAGTAAGTTTTACTATGTAACTCAATTATTCTGGGAAAAACCCGTATAATCCCTTTAACAAATTCCTCAGCTCTTGAGCTGTTGTTATGGAATGGGGAGCAAAGCCCCATGAGCTCAATGTGCTCCATTTCATGTGCTGTTTCCTCCTGTCTTCATGTAGCATTGACTGTCTTCTTCGCAGATTCTTCATTTGTATTTTTACTGGAGCAGATATGGAACTAACCATTCATCAACAATATAGACAGTTTGACAGACAGTAATAATAAAAACAGTTTGACCACGGCTAAAACCTTAAAACTACTGGTGGTTGGTTTGTTAGTCAAGTGCATAAGTCATCACTACCCTATTTAGTACACACAAATATCACAGAACATTAAACAAAATAAAAAATGAACAGACACAGGCATAACGTCCATGGATAGCTCTCCATGTATTTTGATATATCAAAACAACTGCGCAATGAACGTAATTTGCGCGTCATAGTTGAGTTTTCGTGACCGCTTCCAAAAACTACTAAATATACTGAAATATATGCTAGGTCGACTAGTTAACAGTATATTGTCTGGAATTAAATGTACCTAATATAGATACAATCTATGGAAATACACGTTAATGATACAAAGCATCACTTTCAATGTATAATATACAATTCCCACAAGGGCAATTGTTATTAGCATTCGAGCGCTCCGTCAGGGACAGAAGCGGACGGCCTGGCGGCCGCTTCCAAAAACTACTAAATATACTGAAATATATGCTAGGTCGACTAGGTTACAGTATATTGGCTGGAATTAAATTTACTAAATATAGAACAATCTATGGAAATACAAGTTAATGATATAAAGCATTACATACATAGTGATTTTTCCAGGATAGGCTGACATGAACACACGACCGCGATCAAAATTTAGGCTGACAAATTTAGCCTGACATCTCGCATGTCAGGCTAAACAGGATTCACGGAAACCGTGTAATTATATTAAAAAACTTCGCGTGGCCCAAATGTTGCACAGATCTTCCCCTACCTGTAGATGCCTACATTATTAACACGCGCCCCGCTGGTATATTCAGTCGAATAGATTCTGACCCCTCGTTATCTTTCGAACCAATAACCACAGCGACACTCGCAAGACGGCAATCGAAAGCTCTCAATGAGACGCATCTCAAGCATTAGCTACATTTTCCAAATAGGGTCACAGGTCAGGTCACGGTCAGGTCAAAGGTCAAAATCGAAGCATTTGAGTTGTTGGACCATACTTTCTATTCAAAGCCTTAGATTGCGACAATTATCGCACACAGTGCTCTCAGAGGTATAATAAATATACCGCCTAAGCGAAAAATAAATTTAAGCAAAGGCCAAGGTCAAGGTTAGGTCACAAAAGGTCACTAATAGCAAAAGGTCTACGAAAGTCATGAGACACATGGTTTATGGGTTATTTTACACGTAGAATTCGATAGTAGTAGCCATTTTCACGTCGTTTTTATGTGCGTTAGATAAGCAGAAAATTACTCTTATTGGAAGGCGTGCATGGTTCCATAAAACAATTTCTTGGGAAAATATTTGACTCAATTTAACTGAAACGATATGAATAGACAAGACCTTTTACATCACAGTTATGTCTCATCTGTTGAAAGAACTGTTTTAGAAATGCTTAAAGTTGCGACCCGAATACCACCTATTCTCCCATTTCTAGTGTCAAAGGACCCTTCCAGGCGTGACATCTGCTGTTATGAATAGCCTTGCCAGGCTGCGAAGGCTCTAATCGATCTGAGAGGGTCATTTCCCGGTCTGAGAATGCCCTCTTGCGATCAGAGCGGGCCCTCCGTGTGTCTGAAAGGGCTCTATGCATGCATGAGAGGGTCCTAAGTAGGGATGCAAATTTCAGGACCACGGAGCCGGCGCCGGGCCCAAATTCAGGCCCGGCGTGACTGAAGCCGTCTAAACACAGACTTGCCGTTCTCATGCCGGGCTCAGCACAAGTTCGGGGGTTAAAATACTGTTTAATGTACAATGAAGTCAAGACAATGCCCCCTTTCCGCCTGGCTATTGCACGGCGGCTCTTCCCCTATAGCCCTCGCCGTGCCGGTGCTCGGCGCCAACTTCGCCGTGCCGGGGGGGGGGGGGGTGTGTGTTTAGACACCCCCCTCCAACTCGAAAACTAAAAGGGCTAGAAAGACGCAGAAAAGCGTGTTCGAAAGCTCTCGAGAAGCACATTCGAAAATACTAAGATATTTTTTTCCTAAAGCCAATATTGAGGTCACCAGAGGTCATCAAAGGTCAAATTTTCCTGTTTTAGGACATTGCTCGAGAAATTCCCATATATCTCAGAAACGATGATAGTTAGAAAGAAACGGAAAAAGCAAACGCCAGCCAGTGCAATTTGTAATCGCTAAAGTGTCCTCAGATTTGATCTCAGGTCAATATTTGAGGCTCCAGAGGCCAAAAAGGAAAAAGAATCATTTTTGTTTTGCTAAATCGTTTTTGCTATTAACTTTTTACTTAATAAAGATAACGGAAAACTCTTTACGCCATTAAGTTTATCTAGTCAAGGCGCTTTGAATGATATATATGGTGACCTTGTTAAGTCAACTTAACAATTTGACCTAAGGTCAAGGTCATGTGGTGACCCAAGTAGGTCATGTTGCATATGGGAAGATGTACCTCGACGAGACAAACACATTGGTGTCGGTTTGACTTCTCTATCGTCATTATGTCGAGAGTTATTGACATACAACTGTTGGTGACCTCGGATGACCTCGGCTGACCCTGTAGGGGTCAGTGAACAAAAATAGCACCTAGGTCATCAAGAATGGCCTCTAATAACATGATCCAGAAGGAATTAGACTGATATCTTGCGTATCTTTGGAATAGGAAGCATTTTAATATTTCCCCATTGACTTATAATGGGGAGGTCACGAAATTGACCCGACCTTAGGTCGCTGATATAAAAAAAAATTAAGATAAACAAATTGTAGATACATATGACCTTATAAAATTCTGTAAGTATAAAACCGATCATCTAAAAACTGTGACTGTGGTACGACCACAAGTTTTTTTGGAGGTGGGGTCACGTGACCTGGTCTGGTGACCTGACCTGAGATGACTCGATGTATTTTAACATAATGTGCGCAATTGATGCCCGAACAGCTGTGTCAAAAAACGGCGGCGCTGCGCGCCGCCGTTTTTTCGCTATCCTCGAAAAACCTGAGGGGGGTGTCTAAACCCCCCCCCGCCCATATCCCCGCCCCGGCACGGCGCGGGATAGGGAAGAGCCGCCGTCCCGCGGCATGTGACGGACTCTGCGTCCCGGCTGCAATTGCGACAGCACTTTTCGAAATGACCTACAATGTGCCGTGTATATTTCATATTTCGTGTGTGTGTGTGTCTGTGTGTGTGTGTGTGTGTGTGTGTGTGTGTGTGTGTGTGTGCGTGTGCGTGTGCGTGTGCGTGTGCGTGTGCGTGTGCGTGTGCGTGTGCGTGTGCGTGTGCGTGTGCGTGTGCGTGTGCGTGTGCGTGTGCGTGTGCGTGTGCGTGTGCGTGTGCGTGTGCGTGTGCGTGTGCGTGTGCGCGTGCGGGTGCGCGTGCGCGTGCGCGTGCGCGTGCGCGTGCGCGTGCGCGTGCGCGTGCGCGTGCGCGTGCGGGTGCGGGTGCGGGTGCGGGTGCGGGTGCGGGTGCGGGTGCGGGTGCGGGTGCGGGTGCGGGTGCGGGTGCGGGTGCGGGTGCGGGTGCGGGTGCGGGTGCGGGTGCGGGTGTGTGTGTGTGCGTGCGTGCGTGCGTGCGTGCGTGCGTGCGTGTGTGTGTGTGTGTGTGTGTGTGTGTGTGTGTGTGTGTGTGTGTGTGTGTGTGTGTGTGTGTGTGTGTGTGTTGTGATTACCTGCATGTATTGACTGGGCCGTAATAGCCACTTATGGACAAGCCCTTGATAAATGAACAATAAACAATGAACATGCATATTGCTGGCTGCCGGGCATCGCGGGTGCTGCCACATGTGGCCTGGCTTGATGCCGGTGCCAACTCATTTATAAGCGGTGGCGGTGGCGTTGCCGGTTCCTGTTTTGGAGACATTTTGCATCTCTAGTCCTAAGTCAGTCAAGCTGGTTCATCGGCGTTTTCAAAGATGATAATTTGTCTACCTGAGAAGGTCCATGACCGGTTTGAGGGGTCCTTGCTAGGCTTAAGAGGGCCCTTGGTCGATCTCACTGGTACTCGGTCGGCCTGATAAGGGCCTCGGCTGGTCTGCAGCGGACCAGCGGTACTATCCAGGCCAGGTTTTCTGACAGAGCAAAATTGCTGTTCTGGACTTGGTCGAGCCGAGGTTATTCACATGACCTGAAAGGTCACGCGTTGACCTGAAACCTAAAAGTCGAATACTGTTAGATTCCTCTCATGACAGGCAACATGCTGGTTCTTACCGCATTGCTCTAAGTTGCTTGGTTTGGAAGTTAGCAGGGGAGACTGTCAGCCCCCCCCCCCCCACCCCCCGTAGGGCGAAGGTGAAAAGCTCCCGTATGGCGAGGGTTAAGAGGCATTGGTACTGATAATGGCAACGCAGCACGCACTTGAAAAGACACATGCCAAACACAACTCATATACCTAAGTCGGTTGGAGTTTTCCGTATTGGTCCACATCTCAAGAATCGCAAGGTTCATGAAAGAGTGATATATCAATAACTGTTCAGTGTCAAACAAAGTTATAACGTTCTTGTTAACGCTCACCGCCGCTAACGTCTGCGCACGAGACATCATGTCGTAGTATTTGAGGGCTATTACATCTCCAGCGTCTAGAACCTCCACACTGCTCTACTGACATGACACATTGGGTAACCCACATCTCCAGCGTCTAGAACCTCCACACTGCTCTACTGACATGACACATTGGGTAACCCACATCTCCAGCGTCTAGAGCCTCCACACTGCTCTACTGACATGACACAGTGAGTCTCCCACACCCCCAGCGTCTAGAGCCTCCACACTGCTCTACTGACATGACACAGTGAGTCTCCCACACCCCCAGCGTCTAGAACCTCCACACTGCTCTACTGACATGACACATTGGGTAACCCACATCTCCAGCGTCTAGAGCCTCCACACTGCTCTACTGACAAGACACATTGAGTATCCCACATATCCAGCGTCTAGAACCTCCACACTGCTCTACTGACATGACACATTGAGTAACCCACATCTCCAGCATCTAGAATCTCCACACTGCTCTACTGACATGACACATTGGGTAATCCACATCTCCAGCGCCTAGAACCTCCACACTGCTCTACTGACATGTCACACTGAGTCTCCCACATCTCCAGCGTCTAGAACCTCCACACTGCTCTACTGACATGACACATTGGGTAACCCACATCTCCAGCATCTAGAACCTCCACACTGCTCTACTGACATGACACATTGGGTAACCCACATCTCCAGGATCTAGAACCTCCACACTGCTCTACTGACATGACACATTGGGTAACCCACATCTCCAGCGTCTAGAACTTTCACACTGCTCTACTGACATGACACATTGAGTCTCCCACATCTCCAGCGTCTAGAACCTCCACACTGCTCTACTGACATGTCACACTGAGTCTCCCACATCTCCAGCGTCTAGAACCTCCACACTACTCTACTGACATGACACATTGGGTAACCCACATCTCCAGCGTCTAGAATCTCCACACTGCTCTACTGACATGACACATTGGGTAACCCACATCTCCAGCGTCTAGAACCTCCACACTGCTCTACTGACATGACACATTGAGTCTCCCACATCTCCAGCGTCTAGAACCTCCACACTGCTCTACTGCCATGACACATTGAGTCTCCCACATCTCCAGCGTCTAGAATCTCCACACTGTTCTACGGATATGACACATTGAGTCTCCCACATCTCCAGCGTCTAGAGCCTCCACACTGTTCTACTGACATGACACATTGGGTAACCCACATCTCCAGCGTCTAGAACCTCCACACTGCTCTACTGACTGACACATTGAGTCTCCCACATCTACAGCGTCTAGAATCTCCACACTGCTCTACGGATATGACAAATTGAGTCTCCCACATCTCCAGCGTATAGAGCCTCCACACTGCTCTACTGACATGACACATTGGGTAACCCACATCCCCAGCGTCTAGAACCTCCACACTGCTCTACTGACTGACACATTGAGTCTCCCACATCTCCAGCGTCTAGAACCTCCACACTGCTCTACTGACATGACACATTGGGTAACCCACATCTCCAGCATCTAGAACCTCCACACTGCTCTACTGACATGACACATTGAGTCTCCCACATCTCCAGCGTCTAGAACCTGCACACTGCTCTACTGACATGACACATTGAGAGTCCCACATCTCCAGCGTCTAGAACCTCCACACTGCTCTACTGACATGACAGATTGAGTCTCCCACATCTCCAGCGTCTAGAACCTCCACACTGCTCTACTGACATGACATGTTGAGTGTCCCACACCTCCAGCGTCTAGAACCTCCACACTGCTCTACTGGCATGACACATTGGGTAACTCGTATCTCCAGCGTCTAGAACCTCCACACTGCTCTACTGACATGACACATTGGGTAACCCACACTCCAGCGTCTAGAACCTCCACACTGCTCTACTGACATGACACATTGGGTAATCCACATCTCCAGCGTCTAGAATCTCCACACTGCTCTACTGACATGATACATTGGGTAACTCACATCTCCAGTGTCTAGAACCTCCACACTGCTCTACTGACATGACACATTAAGTAACCCACATCTCCAGCATTTAGAGCCTCCACACTGCTCTACTGACATGACACATTGAGTTTCCCACATCTCCAGCGTCTAGAACCTCCACACTACTCTACTGACATGACACATTAAGTAACCCACATCTCCAGCATTTAGAGCCTCCACACTGCTCTACTGACATGACACATTGGGTACCCCACATCTCCAGCGTCTAGAATCTCCACACTGCTCTACTGACATGATACATTGGGTAACCCACATCTCCAGTGTCTAGAACCTCCACACTGCTCTACTGACATGACACATTGAGTAACCCACATCTCCAGCGTCTAGAACCTCCACACTGCTCTACGGATATGACTCATTGAGTCTCCCACATCTCCAGCGTCTAGAACCTCCGCACTGCTCTACAGACATGACACATTGGGTAACCCACATCTCCAGCGTCTAGAACCTCCACACTGCTCTACTGACATGACACATTGAGTTTCCCACATCTCCAGCGTCTAGAACCTCCACACTGCTCTAATGACATGACACATTAAGTAACCCACATCTCCAGCGTCTAGAACCTCCACACTGGTGTACTGACATGACACATTGGGTACCCCACATCTCCAGTGTCTAGGACCTCCACACTGCTCTACTGACATGACACATTGGGTAACCCACATCTCCAGCGTCTAGAACCTCCACACTACTCTACTGACATGTCACACTGAGTGTCCCACATCTCCAGCGTCTAGAACCTCCACACTGCTCTACTGACATGACACATTGGGTAATCCACATCTCCAGCGTCTAGAACCTCCACACTGCTCTACTGACATGACACATTGGGTAACCCACATCTCCGGCGTCTAGAACCTCCACACTGGTGTACTGACATGACACATTGGGTAACCCACATCTCCAGCGTCTAGAACCTCCACACTGCTCTACTGACATGACACATTGAGTCTCCCACATCTCCAGTGTCTAGAACCTCCACACTGCTCTACTGACATGACACATTGGGTAACCCACATCTCCAGCATCTAGAACCTCCACACTACTCTACTGACATGACACATTGAGTCTCCCACATCTCCAGCGTCTAGAACCTCCACACTGCTCTACTGACATGACATGTTGAGTGTCCCACACCTCCAGCGTCTAGAACCTCCACACTGCTCTACTGGCATGACACATTGGGTAACTCGTATCTCCAGCGTCTAGAACCTCCACACTGCTCTACTGACATGACACATTGGGTAACCCACACTCCAGCGTCCAGAACCTCCACACTGCTTTACTGACATGACACATTGGGTAACCCACATCTCCAGCGTCTAGAACCTCCACACTGCTCTACTGGCATGACACATTAGGTAACCCACATCTGCAGCGTCTAGAGCCTCCACACTGCTCTACTGACATGACACATTGGGTAACCCACATCTCCAGCATCTAGAGCCTCCACATTGCTCTACTTACATGACACATTGGGTAGTCCACATCTCCAGCGTCTAGAACCTCCACACTACTCTACTGACATGACACATTAAGTAACCCACATCTCCAGCATTTAGAGCCTCCACACTGCTCTACTGACATGACACATTGGGTACCCCACATCTCCAGCGTCTAGAATCTCCACACTGCTCTACTGACATGATACATTGGGTAACCCACATCTCCAGTGTCTAGAACCTCCACACTGCTCTACTGACATGACACATTGAGTAACCCACATCTCCAGCGTCTAGAACCTCCACACTGCTCTACGGATATGACTCATTGAGTCTCCCACATCTCCAGCGTCTAGAACCTCCGCACTGCTCTACAGACATGACACATTGGGTAACCCACATCTCCAGCGTCTAGAACCTCCACACTGCTCTACTGACATGACACATTGAGTTTCCCACATCTCCAGCGTCTAGAACCTCCACACTGCTCTAATGACATGACACATTAAGTAACCCACATCTCCAGCGTCTAGAACCTCCACACTGGTGTACTGACATGACACATTGGGTACCCCACATCTCCAGTGTCTAGGACCTCCACACTGCTCTACTGACATGACACATTGGGTAACCCACATCTCCAGCGTCTAGAACCTCCACACTACTCTACTGACATGTCACACTGAGTGTCCCACATCTCCAGCGTCTAGAACCTCCACACTGCTCTACTGACATGACACATTGGGTAATCCACATCTCCAGCGTCTAGAACCTCCACACTGCTCTACTGACATGACACATTGGGTAACCCACATCTCCGGCGTCTAGAACCTCCACACTGGTGTACTGACATGACACATTGGGTAACCCACATCTCCAGCGTCTAGAACCTCCACACTGCTCTACTGACATGACACATTGAGTCTCCCACATCTCCAGTGTCTAGAACCTCCACACTGCTCTACTGACATGACACATTGGGTAACCCACATCTCCAGCATCTAGAACCTCCACACTACTCTACTGACATGACATATTGAGTCTCCCACATCTCCAGCGTCTAGAACCTCCACACTGCTCTACTGACATGACATGTTGAGTGTCCCACACCTCCAGCGTCTAGAACCTCCACACTGCTCTACTGGCATGACACATTGCGTAACTCGTATCTCCAGCGTCTAGAACCTCCACACTGCTCTACTGACATGACACATTGGGTAACCCACACTCCAGCGTCTAGAACCTCCACACTGCTTTACTGACATGACACATTGGGTAACCCACATCTCCAGCGTCTAGAACCTCCACACTGCTCTACTGGCATGACACATTAGGTAACCCACATCTGCAGCGTCTAGAGCCTCCACACTGCTCTACTGACATGACACATTGGGTAACCCACATCTCCAGCATCTAGAGCCTCCACATTGCTCTACTTACATGACACATTGGGTAGTCCACATCTCCAGCGTCTAGAATCCCCACACTGCTCTACTGACATGACACATTGGGTAATCCACATCTCCAGCGTCTAGAATCTCCACACTGCTCTACTGACATGATACATTGGGTAACCCACATCTCCAGTGTCTAGAACCTCCACACTGCTCTACTGACATGACACATTGAGTAACCCACATCTCCAGCGTCTAGAACCTCCACACTGCTCTACTGACATGACACATTGATCTCCCACACCTCCAGCGTCTAGAACCTCCACACTGCTCTACTGACATGACACATTGAGTTTCCCACATCTCCAGCGTCTAGAACCTCCACACTGCTCTACTGACATGACACATTAAGTAACCCACATCTCCAGCATTTAGAGCCTCCACACTGCTCTACTGACATGACACATTGGGTACCCCACATCTCCAGCGTCTAGAATCTCCACACTGCTCTACTGACATGATACATTGGGTAACCCACATCTCCAGTGTCTAGAACCTCCACACTGCTCTACTGACATGACACATTGGGTAACCCACATCTCCAGCGTCTAGAACCTCCACACTACTCTACTGACATGTCACACTGAGTCTCCCACATCTCCAGCGTCTAGAACCTCCACACTGCTCTACTGACATGACACATTGGGTAATCCACATCTCCAGCGTCTAGAACCTCCACACTGCTCTACTGACATGACACATTGGGTAACCCACATCTCCGGCGTCTAGAACCTCCACACTGGTGTACTGACATGACACATTGGGTAACCCACATCTCCAGCGTCTAGAACCTCCACACTGCTCTACTGACATGACACATTGAGTCTCCCACATCTCCAGTGTCTAGAACCTCCACACTGCTCTACTGACATACCACATTGGGTAACCCACATCTCCAGCATCTAGAACCTCCACACTACTCTACTGACATGACACATTGAGTCTCCCACATCTCCAGCGTCTAGAACCACACTGTTCTACTGACATGACACACTGAGTCTGCCACATCCCCAGCATCTAGAACCTCCACACTACGCTACTGACATGACACATTGGGTAACCCACATCTCCAGCGTCTAGAACCTCCACAATGCTCTACTGACATGACACATTGATCTCCCACACCTCCAGCGTCTAGAACCTCCACACTGCTCTACTGACATGACACATTGAGTTTCCCACATCTCCAGCGTCTAGAACCTCCTCCAGCGTCTAGAACCTCCACACTGCTCTACTGACATGACACATTAAGTAACCCACATCTCCAGCGTCTAGAACCTCCACACTGCTCTACTGACATGACACATTGAGTCTCCCACATCTCCAGCGTCTAGAACCTCCACACTGCTCTACTGACATGACACATTGGGTAACCCACATATCCAGCGTCTAGAATCTGCACACTGCTCTACGGATATGACACATTGGGTACCCCACATAATATAATGACATACATGACAATAATGACATAATAATGACACACAACACATCTGTACAACTCATCTGTTAGGGTTCCCTGTCTCGTTGGGCATGCAAGGATGGCATCCACAGGGAATGGAAGGAACCCAGCACACCATACACACTGGTCACCAGGTCGAACCCGGGAGACCTGAGAGTGAGATGTGCCTCTGCATGAAGACCTCAGTATTCCTAAAATGGTGCAACATATACTATACCTATACATTGTAATGTACATACATGTGCAACACATGGCTACGCAAATCAAAACAATCAAATGACACAGATTGAAGTATAGTCAGTTTGGCCTATTGAGGGTACTCATAAAGAGCATCGCTGTAGTCAGCCAGCTTGGCTGTGAATGAATTTATATTTTTATCAGCTACCACTCTATCTGGAAGAGAGTTCCATGACTCTCCACAGTGGACTCCAAAATGTCTCTTGTGCATGTCAGTTTGAGCGTGGACATGTCTTACGTTCAATCTATGGCCTCTCGTCCCAGATTGGGGAGCCAGGGTGAACAAGTCAGTAGGAGCGATCGAGCATTGGCCATGGAGCAGTTTCCAACACTGAATCATGTCAGCACGGAGAATTCTTCCTTGGGCTGAGTGAGATGAGTCAAGTGCCATGAGTCAAGAAAATCTCCCACACCCTCAAAAAATATCCCACACAAAAGAGTCAATACAAAGCAAATAGCTAGCTTACAGCTTGATGCATCCATGCTTTTGAGTCAGTATCACTACACCACTAGCATGCAGTCTCACGTCGGGTTCAGCATACCTGACACTGACTGAGACATGCCAGGAATCATGAGCTCGATGAGAGCGGGTACTACAGGCCTTGAGGCCTAAAAATCCTTATTAATGTAAGGTAAGGTAAGGTAGTCAGGTATTTGGATATGACCATCGACTGGATCTTCACTCTACACATCCAAGGTAAAAGTCCAGTCTCCATTACCATCCGCATCAGTTGCTGGCACTAGGCCCAAATAATCATTTTTTGACGTGTCAATATTGTGATCCAGCCCAATAGAAATGGTATTGGGGAAAATTACTAATTTACAAATGCCAATGATGAAGCACTGGATAATAGTGATGGGATGAATGATACATACATGAATTTGTGCATTGTGGCTCATAATTTAGTTTCATCCACACAGCTGTTCAATAATTATCCCAGAAATTGATGCAATATTGCTTTAGAAGTGCATTATTTGTATCCCTTGGCTCAACTGAATCAATTTTTTTTGACGCACACTTAAAATATTGATCAAAATATTGATGCTGTAGCGAGACAGGCAATTATTTAAAATAAAAAAAAATACTTTTTTATAATAATTACATGTAAGTACATTAAACAATTGTTTTATTGACTTTAAACAAATGTAAAGTTGATAATTTAAAAGGTTATCCTAAGAAAATGACAGAAGCATATTTGATGTAATTTGTCGCCACACTATGGCGTCTCAATCTTTCCAGAAACAAACCCCAAAAAAACTGACTTAAACATTTTGAGTTGTGACTGAGGTGGATAGAGCAAACAAGTACTCTGGAGCCAGGGGGTGTCATGCCTATCTCCTTAACGTGTCCAACCTGTCCCATGACGTCACGGTCCCATGACGTCACAGTCACGGTTTCCACCAATGGGGTGGCCGAATCGGGAGCGTTCGAGACCGGCACGGCCGCCATGTTTGTGTACAGGGGCGGGGCTTGACCTTATATGGGCATGTGCCTCCTACTTTTTGCATGCCTCGCTTTGACATCGCCTAGCAGCTCACCCTTGCAATTTAGAAGAAAATGGCCGAAGAGCGAGCTGTAGAAGACATTTCAATCCATCATTTAGTGCTCAATTCATCCCGCTGGCACCTAAGGTATTCAACTGGTAGGACGCGAAAGTAGGCCCATTTAACACTATTTGAATAGGGAGCGTGTGACGTCACGTGCCCGTGACGTCACGCAATTCACTGCCTACCCCGGACAGGTCTACCTAGTATCTAGGGCCTTGCTCTGGAGCAAACAGTTCTGCATCAGAGGTGACACCGCTTGAGCGCCATATAGGTCACCTCGTCGGTGCTCACAAACCGTGATTTGACGTCACTGGCGGCAAAGCGCTCCAGCAATCAAAAAGCAAGATTTCAGCTAGTAATTGCGCAATAGTTGAAATTGAACAGTCTGTTGGTGGCGTGTTGCGTGCGGGTTTCGATGACTGACGTTCGTCAAATTAGCAGCATCAGATATCTCACTGGCGGTGTGATATTCCGAGGTGTCTCGATTTGCCCAAAATTTTGCATAAAGGGCCTACTCGATGCGCTAATTACGAAAATATGCCTCTATAGGGCGGCATTTTTTTTTGTCGTTTACGAGTTACAGCCATGCGCTTGAGCGCGGCGCCGACGAAGGAGCCGGGCACCGCCAGTGACGTCATCCGACGGTCTTTCGTCGAGTTCAAGGTCAAAAGGCTCGTGTGTTTACCTAGTTATAGGGCCTTGCATCAGAAGGTGTGATTATTTTTTGGAGACTGGCCATTTTCTGTGGGAACTAGGTGTTTTTAGTGAAATGTTGTGAATAATTGTCAATTTTATAGCCTATGACGAGCTCTGCCCACTTTGGATACAAATATTGACGCATCAATATATTGATTTTTTGGACCAAGTTCCAGCAACTGACATGGGGTAAAGATCCAATCTTCAGCCACATCAAACATCACTTTTCATGCTATCAGAATGTAGACGATACCAACCCGCTAAGGCGCAAACCATTGTTGATTTAGTGTGTCCGGTGTCACTATAGCCTACATTCTAATAGCATGAAAAGGCTGATGTTTTGATGTGTCTGACTCACCTGTTCAACTCACCTGTTGGGTTTCTTTGCTCATTACCCTGTTGGTGGAGAGGATAACTTAGGAAGGAAACCGTGTTGAAGAGAGACGTGCCAACCCCTGCACAGGACAAGAATCTCACATTTGGATGGGACAGGGATGTAAAGGGCTGGAAGATTACGTCTGCTTGGTGTTATTAATTGAGCCGGTCGTAAAAATAACTGTTGTGGAGTAGTAACTTAACGCAAATTGGTGCCAATGGATGCCAAAATGCGTTCAACAGAGAACACCTTGAGGTCCTAAATACAACAAATGTGTAAACAAATGTGTAAACAATGTGGACATATACATCGCAGAAGGTGACTATACAATGAGATTGGTGCAGAATAACTACTGAATCCACCTTAGTTGAAGATGTAAACGAAGAGAGCAATTCAAGAAAATGAGATAGAAAATGCAATGGGCAATGACAGGAATGGGTGAATTGGGAGGAATGAAGGAACTAGGGCAGGAAATATGACTGGTGGATAGAAGTCCCTGGCGCTTCTAACCCTGCCCTAGCTTGTTAAGGACAGGGTGCATACCAAAGGTGGAGTGGATAGAAAATGTAGGTATACTGGAATAAATGGTATAGTGCAGATCGTCTGTTTGACCTATCCAATCTAGTGCAGATAATCTAATAGTCGGTTGGCTAGGTAGGTTTTTAGAGCGGACTTGAACTCTGTCAGTGTCGCTGAGGACACTAGCCGGTCGGGCAAGGAATTCCAATCATGTACCACACGTTCAGTGGAAAAGCGAGCCCTAGCATCAATTTGACATTGGCTAACCCTGATTTTAAATCGGTGACCTCAAGTTTGGGAGTCAGAGGTGTCCCACAGATCTGTGGGCTCTATGGGACAATTGCCATTGAAGATTTTCCAGCACTTGATTAGGTCGGCTCTGAGAAATCTTCCCTTCATAGAGTACAGATCGAGTGCTCTTAACCTGTTCCCATATTCCTTATCTTCCAGTCCTTTGACCTGACGAGTCCAGAGCCTCTGTATAGATTCAAGCTTCCTGACGTCTTGCAAGTATCCAGTGTTCCAGACAGTTGAGGCGTACTCTAAGACTGGCCTGATATGTGCCTTGAGTATGTGGACCATGAATTTGGGTTCTCTGCACAATGTCCCTTTCAGGAAACTGTGTGCTACCCCGCCAGCCTTCCTTGTCACACTTTGGCTGTGCTCATGGAACTTCAGTTGATTGTCAATCAATACTCTGAGATCCATCTGTGTATTTGCATATGGAAGCCTGATGAGGTCAATGTTACAGTCGTTGACCCAGGGTCTTAGGATTTCTTTGGAGGTGGGGTGCGGAGTGGAAAATTATGGCTAAAAATAAGCATACAGAGCGGAAACTCGCACCCAAAAACATGTACTTGGCTTTATCAATACCCAATTACCCGCTCACCGGAATGTTATCAGGTACCTATGCCAATTTTTACCTGTCTTTCCATATACAGGCTGTCCCCATCATTACATCCATAAATCAGTATCAGGATTCTAATTATCCAATACATTTTAAAATAAGGAGTGGAAAATTCACAGTAAAACTCTGGAAAAAGAGTGGAAAAATAATATCTGTAGTTTTCCACCCTAAGTTCCCAATGTGTGAATGTGTGTGATGTGTTTGGAAGAGAAGTGGAGACACAAAGCAATGTATGCGCTCCTTCGCTGAATGCCTTCAAGGCTAGATTGGACGCCCATTGGGCTCACGTCGGGTTCAGCATACCTGACAATGACTGAGACATGCCAGGAATCATGAGCTCGATGAGAGCGGGTACTACATGCCTAAAAATCCTGATTACCGTAAGATAAGGTAAGGTATGTTATTAAGTTTTTAGTTAAGTGTTAAGTGCAAAACGTGGCTGATGACACTCAACCGAAGGTCAAGAACGCTGCTGTGATGCAGATTTAAGGGGGTATTGCCGCGATTTAGGCTTTGAGCCTTTGTGCTACCCCTACGACCACTGTTATACTCATCTTAATGCAAATAAATGTGTTTGTTGTTGCTAGGACACTGTGTTGACCGTACCCAACTTTTCATGCTATTGGAAGTGTAAAAGATACTGGTACACACATAGGCGTACACAAGGGGGGAGGCAAACAGGGCAATTGCCCCCTCCCCTGAAGGTCGGTATGTGCCCCCTTTGGTCAAATTGTTTTATTTGTTTGATTTAAGAGAAAAATGGTGAAAATATGCCCTTTTTAAAATATAGTGGGGCAAATCTGGCGAGTTTTTTTTTTGGTGGGGGTACTTTATGCCCCTGAGCAAAAATTGTCCCCTCCTGGAGTGAATCCTGGTTACGCTACTGAGTACACAATAGCACCAATGCACACCTAATAGCATGAAGAGTCAGGTTTTTTGATTGTGATGTGCTTGGAGCTTGGATCTTTACCTTAAAAACAATCACAATTTCCTGAATCACATTTAGGTGCATTATTTTAATCCAATCTAACAAGTTTCCTTTGTAAGGACAGGGCAGCCTGGTAAATTTTACCCTAATTTAGCTAAGCTTAGACTAGACTGAAGTTGTTCGTAGGCACACTTTTGTTTCACTTACCACAATTGGCTGGTCAACTTCACCTGGACACACTGAGCGCAACCTTGTTCCTTGTCTTGCAACCACATGCACTGGCCACTAAGTTAAAATAAAATGTTTCACTGATCCTCACATGCTTAACGCCTAACGGCCGCGGCAGTGACTCGGAACAATTTATAATGCATAATGTCAAGCTTTTCGCGCATTAAGTACTGTGCGCCAGAATTGTAAATAAGTCTCAATGCACCAGAGCAGTTTTCGACGGCGCTAATATTTTCGACCAATGAACAAGCAGCATTTCAAGAACTTAAACAACGTTTGCAGAAACTCATTGGCTGTCAGCAAAATGTATCAAGAACGCGAACACGCTTTCAGATACCTTCAGAGGAGCAGGGGAAAACGAAGGAAGCTCGCGGTTGAAGGGAAATATTCATCAGAGCCACGCAGTTTCAAATGCCCGACGCGCCGAGTCCTGTAATTCCCTGTAATTCGCCATGTCAGTCTAAAACACTTAAGGCTGACATGCTTTGATGTCAGCCTAGATTATTTTCGCGACATATCAGGCCAAAACAAGCAACTTTAATTTAGGCTGACATTTGTGTCAGCCTAAAATTTAAATTATTGAAAACCCGGGTTAGGCTGACCAAATGTCAGCCTAACCCGGAAAAACGAGTATTATAATATTCAATTCATAATATACAAAATTTATTAATTCAATTTATCATACAAAATTTATTCAATTCAATTTATAATATACAAAATATTCATCATAAAATGTATATCTTGTCTAATTCATTTGGGCGGTACATGCCTTGTCGTTCTACCCAGTGTCTAGTTACCCTGTGTTGGTCAGTCGTCTATCAGCAGTTGTTGTGGACGGACGTGTCGCCGCGCGCTCCGTGACGCCGCGTCGCCAGCTGACTACAACGCCGGGACGACCGTCTACGGTTCACTGAGGCCGGCACGTTACTGAGAGGCACCCCAGACAAAGAAGAACGCGCTGGTGGGGGTGCATCTAGTCGAAGAACAACGCGCTGGTGGGGCGCCTCTAGACGAAGAACAACGCGCTGGTGGGAGGTGCATCTAGACGAAAAACAGCGCGCTGGTTGGAGTTTCCGCTGCTGCTCCGGGGGTGTTCGTCCGCTGGGGATTAGAGAAGTAAGTGGCTCGTCTTTCTGTGAGACACAGGTTTAGTGGGCTACCGACTGGTAGTGGCATCCTGGAGAGGGACATCAGGACATAGGTATCGGGTTAAACTGCCCGGCTGGAATTTCGAGTTGTGACGTCATTTACAATCTAAACTTTGGAATTGAATCTGTCCTGGGCCATTCCCTGTATCAGTGTATCATGCCCTGTGTTCTTTCATTTGTGATCTCTGTGTCCTATATTGTCCTCTGCTCTGTGTCCTGCTAAGGGCCCTGCTCTCTGTTTTACCCTATGTGTTCGTGTTGATATGCTACCATAGTAAGTCTTGAAAGCTACTCATGATCAAGTGCATGATTAGCTGTGATTTAAACGGACGCATCGACACCATTGCCTTTAGACCTAGTTAAACGTGGCATTGCTCCGTTTGGTGTCGGTCCCCTCACTGTGATACCGAGTCTCCGATCCGAGATACCGAGCTGTGGCCGTGAATCAGAAGTCAGGTGATCCGCACTGTGCCGTATCTGCCTCTGGGCTCAGACTACCGCTGCTCGCCTGGATCTGACTCCTTGCACCTGCGTTTGATTATATAGACCGCCCTTGCTGAGAGCCGCTAACCAACCGTCTGGTCCGCGACCCCGGGGTCATTCCCCCGACCAGAATCTGCTGTGATAAACCCTGACCTCTGCTGTGTCTCGCGAGTGTATCCCTGATGACCAGAACCTGCTGTGATAAACCCTGACATCTGTTGTGTCTCGCGAGTGTATGTCTGGTGACCAGAACCTGCTGTGATAAACCTTGACCTCTGCTGTGTCTCGCGAGTATATCCCTGATGACCAGAACCTGCTGTGATAAACCCTGATCTCTGCTGTGTCTCGCGAGTGTATCTCTGATGACCAGAACCTGCTGTGATAAACCCTGACCTCTGCTGTGTCTCGCGAGTGTATCTCTGATGACTAGAACCTGCTTTGATAAACCCTGACCTCTGCTGTGTCTCGCGAGTGTATCTCTGATGACCAGAACCTGCTGTGATAAACCCTGACCTCTGCTGTGTCTTGTGAGTTTATCCCTGGTGTCCAGAACCTGCTGTGATAAACCCTGACCTCTGCTGTGTCTCGCGAGTGTATCCCTGATGACCAGAACCTGCTGTGATAAACCCTGACCTCTGCTGTGTCTCGCGAGTGTATCCCTGATGACCAGAACCTGCTGTGATACACCCTGACCTCTGCTGTGTCTCGCGAGTATATCCCTGATGACCAGAACCTGCTGTGATAAACCCTGACCTCTGCTGTGTCTCGCGAGTGTATCCCTGATGACCAGAACCTGCTGTGATAAACCCTGACCTCTGCTGTGTCTCGCGAGTGTATCTCTGATGACCAGAACCTGCTGTGATAAACCTTGACCTCTGCTGTGTCTCGCGTGTGTATCCCTGATGACCAGAACCTGCTGTGATAAACCCTGACCTCTGCTGTGTCTCGCGAGTGTATCCCTCATGACCAGAACCTGCTGTGATAAACCCTGACCTCTGCTGTGTCTCGCGAGTGTATCTCTGATGACCAGAACCTGCTGTGATAAACCCTGACCTCCGCTGTGTCTCGCGAGTGTATCCCTCATGACCAGAACCTGCTGTGATAAACCCTGACCTCTGCTGTGTCTCGCGAGTGTATCCCTGATGACCAGAACCTACTGTGATAAACCTTGACCTCTGCTGTGTCTCGCGAGTGTATCTCTGATGACCAGAACCTGCTGTGATAAACCCTGACCTCTGCTGTGTCTCGCGAGTGTATCCCTGATGACCAGAACCTGCTGTGATAAACCCTGACCTCTGCTGTGTCTCGCGAGTGTATCCCTGATGACCAGAACCTGCTGTGATAAACCCTGACCTCTGCTGTGTCTCGCGGGTATATCTGTGATGACCCGGGGCGGATGTGGAGTAATAACTATAACACCCCTGCATATATTTATGGGCGAATTAAATGCAGGCACAGACGTGATTTGGAGCGTTACCGCTTTGTTCACATCTGTCGAGTATGATAGTGTTTTTGTTCCAGAAGTTAAATATTTGCATTTCGGTGATCTTTAACACTTTGTACGACCCTTACGACTCAACAGTGGTTTTGAGTAACCAGAGCCTTGCTAGAGTGAAGCTTCTATCGCCCAACGGTTAAACCTGGTTAGACGAAAGCCGAAATAACTTGGTGGTTGTTTGTTCCAGTTCTGATTATTCAACCCGGTCCATTACTGTTCGCCCTGAGCTGGTTGGTCGTTTTCATTCCAGTTCACATTGTTGAACCCAGTCTGCTAACGCGCCACGCTCAGCTGCAAGTGATGGACCCCAGCCGAACTCCACCCCGGGTGAATGCCGTGGCGGACGGTATGGTTCATCGCAAGACAGGCCAGCCAGTGATCCGCGACTGCGACCAGCACGACGCGCCCACGAAGACATGGTCCACCAAACGCGACTCGACCAAGCGCCCGACGCCACCGAGGTGCGACCAGAGCTCGACCGACAAAAGTCAGTGATATTGCAACGTCCCATGAGACACAGCTGTCGCATGGACGATGTTGTCGAATTGTCGAATCACACTTAATTGTATGTCTACATGTCAAGCTGAACATGTTCGTGACCTTTTTTTTCGAGAAAAAAAAGTTTATCTTGGAAGATATTCAACTTTTAGTTTTAAGCGGAAAGTTGGGTTGGTGACGTCATATTATTTTTCTTAATAACAGGGAAATCCTTTGAGCTGCCAAATGTATGGCACAATGTTTTGTCGACATCTATTGCGCAGAAAAAGCAAACCATCCGGTGTCTAGATTGGCTAGCACTATCAGCTGGAGTTGTTGCAGCGGTTGGCCGCCAGGAACCGGTAGTGAGCCAGGGTGTTATGAAGTTGCAAGCAAATGGTATCACTAAATATTGATTTATGTATTTATTTGTAAATAAATACATATTTAGCGTTAAATATTTAACTGGTACCATTTGCTTGCGACGTCATAACACCCTGGCTCACTAGCGGTCCCTGGCGGCCAACTGCTGCCTCAACTCCAGCTGATAGTGCTAGCCTCTAGACTGCGAACTACCCGGGGATCGAGAAATGAAAGACGTGAATATTCCAAGGCTGACTTTAAAACAAGTCGACCATCATTACCAATTGGGTAAAGAGAAACGACGCTATCGGTTTAGAGGCCCTATTCAAATACACATGGGCCTTATTTTTTACAGATGTCAAAATCAAACTCGAATATCTTTTTGATTAGATCAATTTGGTTGTTTTAACTGTTACCATACTTAATTGCAATGCCAATTGCCAAGCCATCAAAATGGCTATCTCAACTCAAATATAATGTTAAGGTGGGATAGTCCCTTTAAGGATAGTGGGCACATCATTACAATAGACAGATTGGAAGACATATTTTCCATACCATTTCGTCAAAAAGCAATACGAGAGAAGCCCGGATTTTGGTGGGGACCGAAATTCGTTACCAAGTACTTGTGAGTACCGGTCGTAAAAGGAATAGGTCACCTTGAAAGTTGTCTTGAAATTCAACCATACGGTGCATCTTGAGCTCAAAACTACGAATATGACTTTGGTTGGGACAACTGATTACGAGCGAACGCGAAGCGCTCGCTCGTCTTTCCGTGGTATATGGGAAAAATCTGAATATGAGCGGCTCGGCCCGGCCCGGCCCCACCCGTGGCGACGCTTTTGAGAAGCTCATATCTCTGCAACCACACGTCTGATTGACAAGCTGACTTCTTTGCTGAGCAGGCCCATCCAACCTACCCTGTTTCAGATCGGTACCGACTCATGTGGGTGACTACCACTGCGCGTGGCGCGTGCCGCGTGAGAGGTGTTGAAAAGTGTTTTCTCGAAGACAAAAAACTCTGCAACGGCTGAGCTGATTGTGTGCAAATTTGGTGCGTGGTCAGGGGCCCCTCAGCCGCCAATTTTCCACAAGACAGGGATGGGGTACCTCTGCACGTGCGCACGTGCACACCCCTATTTTATATCTCAGGAACGGCTGAACCGATTACGTTCTAATTTGGTGTGTGGTTAGGGACCTCTCAGCCGAATTACCTTTCCACAAGTCAGGGGTGGAGTGCCTCTGCACGCGCGCACGTGATCACCCCTATTATATATCTCAGGAATGGCTGACCCGATTGTGTTCAAATTTAGTGTGTGGTTAGGGACCTCTCAACCGCCAGTTCCCCACAAGTCAGGGATGGGGTGCCTCTGCACGTGCGCACGTGCGCACGTGCACACCCCTATTCTATATCTCAGGAACGGCTGAGCCGATTGTGTTCAAATTTGGTGTGTGGTTAGGGACCCCTCCGCCGCTGCCTACCCACAAGTCATGGGTGGGGTACCTCTGCGCGTACGCAAGAAATTCCCCATACATTTCCCTCGCGCTCGCTCGTTCATCGCCAACTACGGCGCCTTACTGGTGGATATGTGTGCAGAAAGAAGTAAGTTTGTCTTTGTATTTCACGAGAAATCGTCGATGACAGCTGGCGTTCTGGCTCCGCCCCGCTCCACCTGACGCCAAGTACAGTCCAAGTACAGTCTCTGACAAGGGGCCACCATGCCGCCCGGGCGGCTGAGCGGATATTAACGAGGCGTCGTGATCAGAGACTACGTGCCAGAGAGTGTGGGTGCCTCCGGCGGCGAGCGTTCATGTCCCGATCGTGGCCCGGAACAGCGGACATGAAACCGAGCCCACTAGTCCTGTGTCGAAATTACTTAATGTAGGGAGGTAATTCTTTTACCACAACCCATTTTTAAATCTGCTCTACAAATCTCCTATCTCAGTCCAAAACCCCATGTTAAAGGTGAACTATTCCCTTTAACCCTATTTGTAACAGGGGGGCGGATTCCGCCCCCCCCCTTATGTTTTTCGCAGATATCTCCAGAACGGCTGAGAGCAGGCCCATAACATTTTGGGACGTTTCCTAGAATTGAATTCCGCATATGGAGTCAAAATTTGGAGTTCTTAACCAGAACAGAGGCGGTTCCAGGGCACGGTTTTGGGAGGGTTCGGCGGCGATATTTTGCGATTATACGGAAATGCGATCTTCACGGTTTCTTCCTAACTGCCTCAAGTAGGATGGAGTTACATCGGTTTACGGTGATTGCAATAAGTGTAAATTAGTTAATGTTAATGAAATATCATACAAATTGCATGGTAGAGGCAGTTTCAGGGGCTTGAAAAGGGAGGGGTTTCCAGGAAGTATTCAATGCTTGGCGGGAAGCCAATAGAGCGATGTAAGGAGCATATAACTTGGTTGTTTTTCGTTCCAGATCGGAATATTCACCCCGGTCCATTACTGTTCGCCCTGAGCTGGTTGGTCGTTTTCATTCCAGTTCACATTGTTGAACCCAGTCTGCTACCGCGCCACGCTCAGTTGCAAGTGATGGACCCCAGCCGAACTCCACCCCGGGTGAATGCCGTGGCGGACGGTATGGGCCATCGCAAGACAGGCCAGCCGGTGATACCCGACTGCGACCAGCACGACGCGCCCACGAAGACATGGTCCACCAAACGCGACTTGACCAAGCGCCCGACGCCACCGAAGTGCGACCAGAGCTCGAACGACAAAAGTCAGCGATCTTGCAACGTCGCATGAGACACAGCTGTCGCATGGACGATGTTACTTTGAGACGCAAATGTCCCAGGTTCAGGCTGGTGTCTCATGAAATTTTAATACAAATAGCAGGAAAGCAAAAAATGTGTTCTGTAATCGATGGATGGCCCTCGCCTCTCCAGATAATGTGAGAGCGGGGGTAGAAACCGGGAACAATAGCTACTCCTCCCTTCCAGTTCCACCAGAGCACCTTTTTTCCCCGGCTGGCAGAAACTGGGCTAAATAAGCGTCAGACGAAATTGTGGCGATCGCGATCGATCGCGTCTCATGGTAAGCCTAACGTAGGCCTTGAGTCAGTGAGACACGTGTTGCGAAAAACAGACTATATTTTGGCGATACTTGGCTCTTGGCATATTATTTACGGATTTGGAGGCGCTCGTCAGATTTGGAAGCGCAGACTCAGAGTCAATCAGCATTGATAATTTCGAAGTGTTCACGCGCCAACCTTGGCGCCGACCAGCCAAAATCGAGCTAGAACTAGCATCGGCTGTCTCGACGAAGGATGGAGAGGCGAGAGCAGTGTAGTAACATGGGTAAACGAGGGAACTTACATAGGTATTATAAAGCCTTTCATGCGTGGGCTACACGCACACGCACACGCACACGCACACGTACGCGTGCGCTGACACTTGCTTCGAATCGACACCCATTTAGCATGCAGTCCTCCCAGTTCCCACTGGCTGAGATCTCCACATCCAATCAGCGTCGTGACCGCCAGCACAAACACCGGCACCCGAATGTGGTGGTGACCCCGCAGCCAAGAGCTACGTCTCGTGCGGCGGACCCCACGCTGCGTGGTTCCGCGCTTGCCCTGCCCGGGCGGCCGCCGGTGAGGAGACTCACTGCTTCAACAACATCGAAATGTTCTGCTAGAATTCGGTGTAGTTGTTGTCGTACCTTTACCGCCTCGGGTGCGGGACTCTGACCACGTGCTTGTGGCAGAGTCGTTAGACCCCTTAGTTAGGTAGATTTTAACATTTAATTAGGTAGGTATGTTTTTTACTGGTAGTAGGTCCCCTCCATTTGACCCTGATGACCAGAACCTGCTGTGATACACCCTGACCTCTGCTGTGTCTCGCGAGTGTATCCCTCATGACCAGAACTTGCTGTGATAAACCCTGACCTCTGCTGTGTCTCGCGAGTGTATCCCTTATGACCAGAACCTGCTGTGATAAACCCTGACCTCTGCTGTGTCTCGCGAGTGTATCTGTGATGACCAGAACCTGCTGTGATAAACCCTGACCTCTGCTGTGTCTCGCGAGTGTATCCCTTATGACCAGAACCTGCTGTGATAAACCCTGACCTCTGCTGTGTCTCGTGAGTGTATCCCTGATGACCAGAACCTGCTGTGATAAACCCTGACCTCTGCTGTGTCTCGCGAGTGTATCTCTAATGACCAAAACCTGCTGTGATAAACCCTGACCTCTGCTGTGTCTCGCGAGTGTATCCCTCATGACCAGAACATGCTGTGATAAACCCTGACCTCTGCTGTGTCTCGCGAGTGTATTTCTGATGACCAGAACCTGCTGTGATAAACCTTGACCTCTGCTGTGTCTCGCGAGTATATCCCTGATGACCAGAACCTGCTGTGATAAACCCTGATCTCTGCTGTGCCTCGCGAGTGTATCTCTGATGACTAGAACCTGCTGTGATATACCCTGACCTCTGCTGTGTCTCGCGAGTGTATCCCTGATGACCAGAACCTGCTGTGATAAACCCTGACCTCTGCTGTGTCTCGCGAGTGTATCTCTGATGACCAGAACCTGCTGTGATATACCCTGACCTCCGCTGTGTCTCGCGAGTGTATCTCTGATGACTAGAACCTGCTGTGATAAACCCTGGCCTCTGCTGTGTCTCGCGAGTGTATCTCTGATGACCAGAACCTGCTGTGATAAACCCTGACCTCTGCTGTGTCTCGTGAGTAAATCCCTGATGACCAGAACCTGCTGTGATAAACCCTGATCTCTGCTGTGTCTCGCGAGTGTATCTCTGATGACTAGAACCTGCTGTGATAAACCCTGACCTCTGCTGTGTCTCGCGAGTGTATCTCTGATGACCAGAACCTGCTGTGATAAACCCTGACCTCTGCTGTGTCTCGCGAGTGTATCTCTGATGACCAGAACCTGCTGTGATACACCCTGACCTCTGCTGTGTCTCGCGAGTGTATTTCTGATGACTAGAACCTGCTGTGAAAAATCCTGACCTCTGCTGTGTCTCGCGAGTGTATCCCTCATGACCAGAACCTGCTGTGATAAACCCTGACCTCTGCTGTGTCTCGCGAGTATATCTGTGATGACCAGAACCTGCTGTGATAAACCCTGACCTCTGCTGTGGCTCGCGAGTATATCCCTGATGACCAGAACCTGCTGTGATACACCCTGACCTCTGCTGTGTCTCGCGAGTGTATCTCTAATGACCAGAACCTGCTGTGATACACCCTGACCTCTGCTGTGTCTCGCGAGTATATCCCTGATGACCAGAACCTGCTGTGATAAACCCTGACCTCTGCTGTGTCTCGCGAGTGTATCCCTGATGACCAGAACCTGCTGTGATACACCCTGACCTCTGCTGTGTCTAGCGAGTGTATCTCTGATGACCAGAACCTGCTGTGATAAACCCTGACCTCTGCTGTGTCTCGCGAGTGTATCTCTGATGACCAGAACCTGCTGTGATAAACCCTGACCTCTGCTGTGTCTCACGAGTATATCTGTGATGACCCGGGGCGGATGTGGAGGAATAACTATAACACCCCTACATATATTTATGGGGAATTAAATGCAGGCACAGACGTGATTTGGAGCGCTACCACTTTGTTCACACCTGTCGAGTATGATAGTGCTTTTGTTCCAGAAGTTAAATATTTACATTTCGGTGATCAATAACACTTTGTACGGCCTTACGACTCAACAGTGATTTTGAGTAACCAGAGCCTTGCTAGAGTGAAGCTTCTATCGCCCAACGGTTAAACCTGGTTAGACGAAAGCCGAAATAACTTGGTGGTTTTTCGTTCCAGATCGGATTATTCACCCCAATCCATTACTGTTCGCCCTGAGCTGGTTGGTCGTTTCCATTCCAGTTCACATTGTTGAACCCAGTCTGCTACCGCGCCACGCTCAGCTGCAAGTGATGGACCCCAGCCGAACTCCACCCCGGGTGAATGTCGTGGCGGACGGTATGGGCCATCGCAAGACAGGCCAGCCGGTGATCCGCGACTGCGACCAGCACGACGCGCCCACAAAGACATGGTCCACTAAACGCGACTCGACCAAGCGCCCGACGCCACCGAAGTGCGACAAGAGCTCGAACGACAAAAGTCAGTGATATTGCAACGTCGCATGAGACACAGCTGTCGCATAGACGATGTTACTTTGAGACGCAAATGTCCCAGGTTCAGGCTGGTGTCTCATGAAATTCTATATAAAAATAGCAGGAAAGCAAAAGATGTGTTTCTGTAATCGATGGATGACCCTCACCTCTCCAGATAATGGGAGAACGGGGGTAGCAACCGGAAACAATAGCTTCTCCTCCCTTCCAGTTCCACCAGAGCACCTTTTTTCCCCGGCTGGCAGAAACTAGGCTAAATAAGCGTCAGACGAAATTGTGGCGATCGCGATCGATGGCGTCTCATAGTACCCCTATCGTAGGCCTTGAGTCAGAGACACACGAGTCGCGAGACACAGACTATATTTTGGCGATACTTGGCTTCTGATACATTCTTTTCAGATTTGGAGGCGTTCGTCAGATTCGGAAGCGCTGACTCGGAGTCAATCAGCATTGAGAATATCAAAGTGTTCACGCGCCAACCTTGGCGCCGACCAGCCAAAATGGAGCTAGCATCGGCTGTCTCGACGAAGGAGGATGGAGAGGCGAGAGCAGTGTGGTACATGGGTAAACGAGGGAACTTACATAGGTACTACGACATACCCCGTGGTAGCGGTTGTGCCGCTGTGGAACACGTGATAAACCCGTTATAGCCGGTACTCACCCATTATCCCCATGTTACACCCATGGCACTCGTTATGCACCCGGTAAACCCGTGGAACTCCACCAGATGCAGCTTAGTTTATATTTATATATTTGGCAAAATAATGACTTTTTCCCAAAAGAAAATGGAGTTATCACTTGATGTCGACAGACTAGACCAAAATATATTGTAAATTGATCACGTTTTGCATATAAACATTCCTACCGATATTTCAAGTTAAAGTTGATAAGCGTTCCAGACTTTTAAAGGGAATAGTTCACCTTTAACATGGGGTTTTGGACTGAGATAGGATATTTGTAGAGCAGATCTAAAAATGAGTTGTGGTGAAAGAATTACCTCCATACATTAAGTAATTTCGACACAGGACTAGTGGGCCCGATTTCATGTCGGCTGTTCCGGGCCACGATCGGGACATGAACGCTCGCCGCCGGAGGCAGGTACACTCTCTGGCACGTAGTCTCTGATCACGACGCCTTGTTAATATCCCCTCAGCCGCCCGTGCGGCGTGGTGGCCCCTTGTCAGGGACTGTACTTGGCGTCAGGCGGAGCGGGGCGGAGCCAGAACGCCAGGTGTCATAGACGATTTATCGTGAAATACAAAGAGAAACTTACCTTTTCTCCACATATATCCATCAGTTGTCCAAACCAAAGTCATATTCGTAGTTTTGAGGTCAAGATGCACCGTATAGTCGAATTTCAAGACAACTTTCAAGGTGACCTATTCCTTTAATGTCCGGTACTCACAATTACTTGGTAATTAATTTCGGTCCCCACCGAAATCCGGGCTTCTCACGTATTGCCTTTTCACGAAATGGTATGGAAAATATGCCTTTCAATCTGTCTATTGTAATTATGTGCCCTACTATCCTTAAAGGGACTATCCCACCTTAATATTATATTTGAGTTGAGATAGCCATTTTGATGGCTTTGATGGCATTGCAATTAAAGGGATTATACGGGTTTCCGTCCTGAAAGTAAATGCACACTTTTGCAGTTGTATGAGCTTTAAACACGTTTAAGACATATAACAGGGACCTCAATGCTTATTGAGTCCATTATTTCAGGAATTATCAGCGTTAAAACTTGGGCGTTTTTCGAGACTAGTATCAGATAACGAGTACTTGATCGGCACTACTGTCCACCACTTTTATCTTAAGATCAATTTTAGAGTTTTGAATTATCTGCAAGTCCTACACTGGATCACAAAATTATTATGCAATTCAAAACTGACGGTACTTTGTATTACTACACACTGTTCGTTGAGGTTTTGTGTTTTTGTGTTTTTTTTTTCTCTGGCCTTTAGCGTTGAGAATTTGGTGGTGGCGTATTAATTTTTTGGCATGAAAATTCATGAAAAATATATAATTTTATGGGAAAACTAGCTAACTGTTGCTGTCGTTGGAACAAAACAAGTTTATTTTCTTTCAAATATTGCTTATTTTACCGGAAATATGCCATACGTGAGGTGTTTTTATTAGTATAAAAGAGATGACTGGCTCTGCCTCCGCCGGTCCTGCAGAAAATACGCGGTGGCATCACCGCGCACTTTGGAATGTCCTTACGTGTAGAAGAGGTCATTTCCAGAAAAATGTGGCTACCCTGGAATTTCTACCATCTTTATAAGTACGTTTTACTATTTAACTCAATTATTCTGGGAAAAACCCGTATAATCCCTTTAAGTATGGTAGCAGTTAAAGCAACCAAATTGATCTAATCAAAAATATATTCGAGTTTGATTTTGAAATCTGTAAAAAATAAGGCCCATGTGTATTTGAATAGGGCTTCTAAACCGACAGCGTCGTCTCTCTTTACCCAACTGGTAATGATAGCCGACTTGTTTTATGGTCAGCCTTGGAATATTTTCGTCTTTCATTTCTCAATCCCCGGGTGGTTCGCAATCTAGAGGCTAGCACTATCAGCTGGGGTTGATGCAGCAGTTGGCCGCCAGGGACCGCTAGTGAGCCAGGGTAGTGACGTCGCAAGCAAATGGTACCAGTTAAATATTTAACGCTAAATACGTATTTATTTACAAATAAATAAATCAATCAATATTTAGTGATACCATTTGCTTGCAACGTCATAACACCCTGGCTCACTAGCGGTCCCTTGCGGCCAACTGCTGCAACAACTCCAGCTGATAGTGCTAGCCAATCTAGACACCGGGTGGTTCGCTTTTTCTGCGCAAAAGATGTCGACAAAAAAATTGTGCCATACATTTGTCAGCACAAGTAATTTCCCTGTTATTAAAAACAAAATCATATGACTTTACCAACCCAACTTTCTGCTTCAAACTAAAAGTTGAATATCTTCCAAGATAAGCAATTTGTTTTGGAAAAAAGTTAACGAACATGTTCAGCCTGAAATGTAGACATACAATTAAGTGTGATTCGACAACTTTCAAAAATGTGGAACAGTCCATAAGTCCTTAAAGGGAATGTTTCACCTTTATGAAAGTTGTCAAATATACACTGGTTGTAGTCGAACATATGGGTAAGTGCTGCTGTAAACGATGGTGATATTTTTCGCTCTCGAAAAGTCACTTAACTTTATACATTTTTTTAAAAAAATTGGGATGATGACGTCATTATTGAGCTATATACAGCTATAGAGAAAACCTTTACGCTATTATGATATAATGGCGCAATTGTTTCAAGATAATTCTGGCGACTTAAATACAAACATTGCGGAACTGTGTCTTCTCCCGCGCAGAGCACAATGACGAGTGCGAGGCATTGCGATAGCTCAATATTTATTTTACAAAACAATCAACCCATAACTGAGACTTCAAACAACGCGAAAAACTTCAACTTGGACCGCAATCTATCGCGTTGGCCGTTGTTTACATCGTACTCGGTAATCCAGTCAAGGTTCGAGAAATGCATGTCGTCTGACTTCCAGGGCCAACGATCTTGAAGTGGCTGTTAGCTAATCACGGTGTTCTCAAATTACTTTTTGAATACATGCAGAGAGGTAACAAAACTGCCGAAAAAAACATGTGAAGAGGTAGTCAAAATAAAAAAGGAAAATATATCGGAATTTTTCTCGTGTAGCTTTACAAATAAGTGATCATTCGGACGGTGAAACTCCTCATCAAGATTGTAAGGAATATGTCATAAGTTGATATAATTCAATTTCAATATTTTTGCAATGTTGGCATAACCACATACAAACTAGTTTCCTATCAACATTTTCATAGTTGAGCGTCATAGTTGAGTTTTCGTGACCGCTTCCAAAAACTACTAAATATACTGAAATATATGCTAGGTCGACTAGTTCACAGTATATTGGCTGGAATTAAATTTACTAAATATAGATACAATCTATGGAAATACATGTGAATGATACAAAACATTACTATCAATTTATAATATACAAAATATTAATAATTAAATGTATATCTTTTCTAATTCATTTGGGCGCTACATGCCTTGCCGTTCTACCCGGTGCCCAGGCACGTAGCCAGGATTTCGTCCAGGGAGGGGCGGTGCCTCGAAAGGGCCCCTTCCCGAGCGTTGAAAGGGCCCCTTCCCAAGCGTTGAAAGGCCCCCCCCCCAAAAAAAAACGCATGAAAAGGCATGTTACAAGGCTGGAAAATGCAGTATGGCAGGTATGGCATGGGCCATACCAACGTTTAGGAGCTGGAGTTAGCAAACTGACACCTCAGCTTTGTAACCAGCGACACGAATTTGGAATCAGCTATACTAACTTGGAATATTTTTGTTAAGCTCAAGACCTGGAACTCGTAAACAAATGCGCCGCGGAGCGGCGCGAAAATTTTGAGTTTAATGCCCTGGGTTGCTTTCTCATCAATGCGTCGCATTGCGTATGGTGCGGACCTCTAAAATTGCTATATTGTGCGTTTAAAAGTGCGGAGAAAATGTGCTAAAGTGAACTATTTTGCCCAATAATATAGGAAAGGAGCAACATAACACATAAATGCGCCGAGAAACTGACCGATTTTTTTCCTAACCCGCATATAATTGAATTTGTAGTTAAATTGCGCCGCGGAGTGGCGCGAAAATTTTGAGTGTTATTTCCTGTACAACTGTATTCTTACTGTTGAAAGGCCCAAGGTCCATTCAGATCGTCTAGGGGCCCCTCTGACCTTTTCTACGCCCTTCCGACCTGTTCAGGGACTCATCTGGGATCCGCGAAGCGAAAAGACATGATGTGGGGTGGTTAATATATATAATACAAAGAGGGCTTCCTCTACAGGAAAAAAAAATAAAATCGGATCTTTCGGGTATATTGTTGCACCCTGACGAACGGTGTTACAATATACCCGAAAGCTCCCCTTTTAATATTTGTTTATTGTGGAGTAAGTCCTCTTTGTATTTAATCTTCATCTGGGATCTCTACGTGCTTTGCCCCTTCCGGTCTCACCAGAGACTCCTCTGACCTTCCAAGAAGCCCCTCTTGTGTGTCAAGGGGCCCATTCGGCCTGTTCAGAGGTCCTTCCGACCTGGCCAGTGACTGCACTGGCTGCTTTGTCGCCCTGCCGACATGCTCAGGGGCAGGGGCGGCGGATTGCGGGGCGCAGGGTACCCAAAATCCCCTCAAATGCAAATCCTGGGGAGGGGAAGGGTCATGTTGCCCCCAGATTGAGCAGGCTAAAATCTGGGGGGGGGGGGGGGGGGGCAAAACTACCCTTTACCCCCAGGATTTTCAACTGGAGGGAATTTTGGGTACCCTGCCCCCGCAATCCGCCGCCCCTGCTCAGGGGCCCCTCCGACCTGCCCAGGGGCCTCTCCAGTCTGGCTAGGAACTCATCCGGCATGTTCAAGAGGCCTTCCGACCGGCCCAGGGACCCTTTCGGTCTAGCCAGGAGCCCCTCTGACTTGCCCAGAAGCCCCTCCGATCGGCCCAGCGACTCTTCTGGTCGGCCTGCGCTGGCTGCTTTGTCACCCTGCCGACATGCTCAAGGGGCCCTCCGACCTGCCCTGGAGCCCCTCCGTGCTGGCCAGGGGCCACTTCGGCATGTTCAGGGGCCCTTCTCACCCGCCCAGGGGTCCTTTCGGTCTGGTCAGGGGCCCCTCCGATCTGCGCAGGGGCCCTTTTAACTTGCCAGGGGTCCTCTGGTCTCCCCAGGGGCCCTTTAACCTTCTAAGGGGCCCTTCCGACCTAGCAAGGGACTGCACTGGCTGCTTTGTCGCCTTGCGACATGCTCCGAGGGCCCTTCGACCTGCCCTGGGGCCCCTCCGTGCTGGCTAGGGGCTCATTCGGCATGTTCAGGGGCCCTTCTGACCCACCTAGATGCCCTTTCGGTCTGGTCAGGGCCCCTCTGACCTGCACAGGGGCCCTCTTAACTTCCCAGGGGCCCTCTGGTCTGTCCAGGGGCCCTCCAACCTGCTCAGGGGCCCTTATGACCTGGCAAAGGACTGCGCTGGCCGCTTTGTCGCCCTGTCGACATGCTCAGGCGCCTCTCAACCTGCCCAGGGGCCCCTCTGGGCTGGCTAGGGGCCCATTCGACGTATTCAGGGGGCCCATTCGACGTGCTCAGGGGGCCCTCTGACCCGCTCAGGGGCCCTTTCAGTCTGGCCAGGGGCCCCTCTGACATGCACAGGGCTCTTTTGAACGTCCAGGGGCCCTCTGGTCTTTCAGAGAGGGCCCTGGTGGCCCAAAAGGGCCTCTGAAGTCCTCTAAACTCTCTAAAGACCACGCTTCGTGTAGTAAAGAGCCTATGATACTGCGCTTCGCGCGGTCTCGTCGGCCCTTTTCGGCGCGCTGCGCGCGCCAAAAAGGGCCCTCCTGGCCTCCAGGGGGGGGGGGGGGGCGCCCCCGCCGCCCTCCCCTTGGCTACATGCCTGCCGGTGTCTAGTTACCCTGTGCTGGTCAGTCGGTTATCAGCAGTCGTTGTGGACGGACGTGTCGCCGCGCGCTCCGTGACGCCGCGTCGCCAGCTGACTACAACGCCGGGACGACCGTTTACGGTTCACTGAGGCGGGCACGTTACTGAGAGGCACCCCAGACAAAGAAGAACGCGCTGGTGGGAGGTGCATCTAGACGAAGAACAACGCGCTGGTGGGGCGCCTCTAGACGAAAACATCGCGCTGGTGGGAGGTGCATCTAGACGAAGAACAACGCGCTGGTGGGGTGCCTCTAGAAGAACAACGCGCTGGTTGGAATTTCCGCAGCTTCCCAGGGGTGTTCGTCCGCTGGGGATTAGAGAAGTAAGTGGCTCGTCTTTCTGTGAGACACAGGTTTAGTGGGCTACCGACTGGTAGTGGCATCCTGGAGAGGGACATCAGGATATAGGTATCGGGTTAAACTGCCCGGCTGGAATTTCGAGTTGTGACGTCATTTACAATCTAAACTTTGTAATTGAATCTTTGCTGGGCATTCCCTGTATCAGTGTATCATGCCCTGTTTTCCTTCATTTGTGATCTCTGTGTCCTATATTGTCCTCTGTTCTGTGTCCTAAGGGCCCTGCTCTCTGTTTTGCCCTATGTGTTGTATATTCGGGTTCGTGTTGATATGCTACCATAGTAAGTCTTGAAAGCTGCTCATGATCGAGTGAATGATTGGCTGTGATTTAAACGGACGCATCGACACCATTGCCTTTAGGGCCCCTCTCAAGCTGTTTGGTAGCCGTGACGTCACCATGGCCATAGAATCGCGCCCGCTCGTAAGCGTCACATGTTAAAACGTCCGGTGGAACCACCCCATAAACGTCTTCATTTTTTATATTGTTATTCATATTTAGGCTTGTTCGAATAAGAATTAAATTCTGTCTACAATAGTGACACACGATTTATTTCGAACATAACCAAACTCTCTCACCACGAGCGGAAAGCAAACCATGTTCCTCGGCGCCCGCTCCCCTGCGCCGCCGGCCGGACGCCCCGGACGGTATTCCCCAGGCAGGGACTGTACCTGAGGCGGCCGGGACGCAACGTCAAACACTGTACCGGAGGGAGCGATCAGCTGCTTGTTATGAGGGACGCAGCTACTAAATACCACGGATAATGCGATGGTAGTTGAATAGTAAGAATACCATTATCTTCAGTGTTGTTTTATAAACCACTGTTAGGTCAAGGGGCGCAGGAACTATGCTCAAGTTTGGGGGGGGGGGGGGCGGAGGCATTCTGGAGTCGATTCTTTCCATGCAACGCCCATAGGTGTATTGTTAAAATCCAAACTATGGGGGGGGGGGGGGGGCGGGGGCGGCTGCCCCCCTGTTACTACGCCTATGTCAGGGTCCTACCAATAATTTCGCTGAACATGTGTGATGTCATGTGACATTAAGCAACATGTATCCGAACATTTACTGTTATCGCTACATGGCTGCATGCCTTCCAGACTGGTTATCGATTCAGTTTTTTTTAACGATTCAATCTCGATTCAGTTTGGCACATGAAAATATTCAATTACCGTTTGATTCATGGATAACAATTTTGTGAAATTATCCTTTCCGATTCATTGAATCAAACCATATTTTGAGCAATTCTCGTTTGATTAACCATTGAAACAATATTGAACACTATTTGGATTCAATCAGCCTTGCTTCTTTGTGTGCTTTGTTTAGTCACGATTCATGAATCAGAAGATCCAGTAGAAAATCTATTATTTGTATTCAAGAAATTTTGAGTGAACGATTCCAATCGATGTTATCAGTCTGAAATCTGATGACCTCCGTACCTCATCAAAGGAGCGTAAATATCAGAGCTTATTTAAAAAATAGCGATAGAAAGTCATTTGACAAGCGGTGTCATTTGATAAAATCGGTTGCAGGCTCACTCTTAGACTTACAGATTTCTGGTCCAACGTCCTAGCGTTGGGACCAGAACTGATCACGGCCGTGACTGAAACTGTGACTGGCCAGGCCAGCGCCATATGAGTAGCATTGCAGCGTCATAACTGGCTCAGCAGCGTCATAACTGGCTCAGCAGCGTCATAACTGGCTCAGCAGCGTCATAACTGGCTCAGCAGCGTCATAACTGGCTCAACAGCGTCATAACTGGCTCAACAGCCGAAGTCCTGACTCTTGACTCAGGTGCCGTTTGAAAAATGAAGACTCATGACTCATCCAAAAATGTTACTCAAGATTCAACTCTGAATCGGTTACAAGTCTGGCAGGCGGAAACACTCTTGAACATAGGTATTGAATTGCCTGTTGCCTGTTGTACCTGTTGTATTGAACAAAGGTAAATTGGTGATTAGCTGTTGTCATCCCCCCATCATCGACCGATAACTTCAAAACAGTAAAGCACTTGTAAATACATGTTTTGTATTCCTTGGTACGCTCTTTTGGAATCAACAGATCAACAGTAGCATCTCCATTGCAATACCACCTAGTACTCCGGTACACGCACGCACGCACGCACGCACGCACGCACGCACGTACGCACACACATCGCCAACCCCGCCAACCCACCCACTCACCCCGCCACCCACACCCACACATTAATTATTAAACTGGACTTTCTCCACAAGAGTTAAGTCGTTCGGACTCTGAGTTGTCTCCATTTCTTAATTCAACGGTCCTGTAACTTTGCTCTGTAATCCGCTGTAACCTATTTAACGCAATTCTTAAGAACGATCGCTGACGAAGATATGTAAATACATTTCGAAAGCTCCGAGTCCGAACGACTTAACTCTTGTGGGGAAAGTCCAGTTTAAGAATTAATTAAAACTATAACTCCACATTATGTCTTTCCACACCCACACAGTTACGCACAATTATGTACACTGTACAACGCCTCATTGGCAATGGTGTTTTCTCTTGCGGTTGGCCCGCTTCTCCATCGCCTCCAGCTGCTGTGCCGTGTTTAAGCACTGTATTCGGATGAAGGTACGTACCTGTTAGGGTGCGGTCTGACGTCACCTGTGACCGGTGACGTCAGATGCCGTCATAGGTCGGCCGGCACCGAGTGCGGCCGCGGCCGGTCAGGCGGGCGCTGATTGGTCGCCTGCGGCTGCGGGACGGGCGCGGTGGCGCCGGGGTTATCTGTGTCTGAATATAGGAGTTTGACCTGAACCAGCGTGTGTGGCGGACCGCCGCCTTGAGGTATAACAGTGGCGACGAGGACTGAACCCGCGCGGCGTGCGCCATGGCCAGTCTGAGTGGTTTCGTGAGGGAGTTTGATCCCAGGCAAGAGTCTTTGGAACATATTCCAGATGGCTCGAGCAGTACCTGTTGGCTACTGGTGTCTCAGGCCAGGCCAGGAGACGAGCGACTCTCCTCAGTGTGGTCGGCTCCAAGACGTTTGCGCTGTTGGAGGATCTGGTGGCGCCGCAGGCTGTCAGCGACCTGGAGTACGAGCAGCTAGTGACGGTGCTACAAGGTCACTTCGAGCCGAAGTCATCGGAGATCGTCGCTCGGTTCCGGTTTCATTCGTGCTGTCGGGAAGAACACGAATCGGTCAACGAGTACGCAGCCAGGCTGCGGGGGCTGCCAAACAGTGCCAGTTTCCATCCGATACCCTGTCAGAGATGCTTCGAGATCGGCTGGTTTGCGGTATTCGCGACGCCAGACTGCAGGGCCGGCTCCTCAGTCAGTCGAGCCTGACCCTGGAGCCGGCTCTGACGCTGGCCTGCACCAGCGAGGCGGCAGAGGCTCAGGCGCGGGAGATCGACCGCGCTGAGCCCGCCGCTGTGCAGGCCGGTCGGCCGCTGGCCGTGGTCGGCCGGGTGGAGCAGCGCGGCCGCGCCGCCCCGCCGGCCGGCGGTGGGCGTGGCCCGGCGTCCGGCGGTCAGGGCCAGCGCCGGACCGCAGTGGACTCGCCCAGCTGGAGGGGAGGTGCCACGAGACGGGATCGGCGGGGACAGGCGGAGCAAGGCGCTCTGGCTCCCTGTTACCGCTGTCGCAGCCGCCGTCATTCGCCGAGCAGCTGCTGGGCGAGAAATCGCCGCTGCTTCCAGTGCGGCGAGATGGGACACGTCCGCGATGCATGCCGTGCCGCGGGCCGCGGCCGGGTGGATCGGGTGGAGGACGACGACATGTTCGGCGCTCCGGCACCATCAGCGGAAGGAGTGGAACCAGATGACGCCGCTGAAGAGATTTACACGCTCTTATACCAGTCTTCTCCGTCCAACAAGGGCCCTCCGCCCCTGTACGTGGACATTACACTCAACGGTCGTGCAGTGCGAGCGGAGGTGGATACAGGCGCCGCGGTCTCTGTGTGTTCGGAAGAACAGTTTCACAGGCTGTTCCCGAAAGGGGGTCCGACGATAGCCCCCTCTCGGCGTAAATTGTGCACATATGGTGGCAAGCGGCTGCCACTACGTGGTGAGGCGATAGTGTGCGTGCAGTACGGAGCTGTCTCGGTCAACCTGCCGCTGATCGTGACGGAGGGTACCCGGTCGGTGTCTGTACAAAAGGGTGATGCGGTGTGGGTCACAGCAGTGGACAGGCTCCAGGGGACAGAGGGGAGAAACTGGCTTCCTGGCGTTGCACTAGATGTGTGCAGTGTGAAGGTGACTGTTATGTTATCGGACGGTAGTGTCATTTGTCGGCACGTCGATCACATCAAGAGGCGCGAAACAGAGACAGTTCCAGAGGGTGTATCGCCCCCTGGTTATCGAGAGAGGGGTGTGTGTGAGGATGTCGTGTGTCCGTCGGAGCTGCCTGTGCTAGGGAATGCGAGACGCGCTCAGAACGATGCACGATGTCCGTCGGAGCTGCCCGTGTTAGAGGGTGTGAGACGTGCTGAGCCTGAGAAGCGTATTCTCCGACCACGTCCGACGGCAGAGCCGGACCGTTTTGTTACGGTATGGAGAAATACCGATACTGTGTCTTAGTTATGTTATGTTGGGGTGCTGTGTTGGTCATACGGTGGTTTGATACTGTGGTGGAGGTGTTAGGGTGCGGTCTGACGTCACCTGTCACCGGTGACGTCAGATGCCGTCATAGGTCGGCCGGCACCGAGTGCGGCCGCGGCCGGTCAGGCGTGCGCTGATTGGTCGCCTGCGGCTGCGGGACGGGCGCGGTGGCGCCGGGGTTATCTGTGTCTGAATATAGGAGTTTGACCTGAACCAGCGTGTGTGGCGGACCGCCGCCTTGAGGTATAACAGTACCCTGGCGATTTTTTTCTCGCGACGACCTCGTTCACAGACAGCTTGTTGACCATAAGCCCCATCATCTCCCTAACCACACCCTCCTTACGGCTAAGCTGGTCAGGTTCGTGGGCGTGGTGCAAACAAAACTCGCGCTCCATGCCATCAAACGTGTTTAGGAACGACTCAGAGGGAATGGTGAGACCACCCATGCTGAGAAGCTGCGTCCAGAGCGTCTCCTTCGGCGTGTTCTCAGCATGTGACGATAAGGCACCACCATACCTCTGGCACTTGCGAGCCACAGCCCCGGCGACATATGCCAAAGCGCTGCGGGCCGCCGGGACGCATGTCACGATGTCAGAGCCAGAGGCCCCGTGGCCGTGCGCTTCTGCGGTCGCCGCTCCTGGCCGTGAGCTGCGCTTCTGCTCCATGTGAAGCAGCTCCAGCATTTCCGCCTCCTCTTCGCCGTCTAATGGCTCCGTGTCGATGTCCGGTCCACTTTCGAGCCGGGCGAATGTCGCCAGGTCTGATGCCACATCCTCACACGGCTCCTTGTCGAGGCGTTCCAGCTCTGCTCTTGAGACATCCTCCTGGAGAGCCTGAATTTGTTCTCCCATGGCGCTGTCGTCCTCGGTGTCACGATCATCGTCACCGTTACTTGGCGGCGCCTCACGTGGAGCCGGCTCCTCCGGGTCTGGCGCCATCGGGTTCTGCCCCGTCTTCCTTACGCACTGCAGCATGATGAGGGGAAGACGCCCCTTCGCTTCCAGAGCTGTTGGGTTCCAGTTGGAGCCGCCCCTTCCTCGCACGGTCCAGAACATGCTCTCCAGCTGGTCTTGAGTCAGCCGGCGAGTGAGCAGGTAGGTTTGTGTCCCGAACTTTCGTTTCATGTCTGCCAGCAGGCCCGGACTGACTTGATGGTGACCAGCCACCCCTTCTTGAAGGCGTACAGGTGCGTCGCCCTGCCAATGCGCATCGCGGTCAACTCACGCACTGCCTCGTCGAGAACAGCCTCTTGCTCCACAGAGCCATCATAGCCGCGACGCAGAGGCTTGTTGTCGCAGGGGTTTGCCGCGTTGAGGACTTCGCCGGTGGCGTCGAACAAACGAAGGACGCGGACCGGTTCTGCCGTGTCCTCCAGGTGCCGCTCCATTGCCAACGCACTAGATGCGCTGATGAGCTGGAATGCTGGCCTCACCTTCTGCCTCGCCTGCAATTAGCAAAACCTCTACCAGTGACCTGCAGTTAGCAAAAATTACCCGGGTCAGCATAGCATAGCAGCATTGCAATGCTGTAGGGCGGTGATGTCAAACCCGTCATATTGCTGATTTTTTTTGGGAAGGATGTCACTTTGCATTCAATTCTAGACTCAATCAGAATGGGCCATGCTTTTATGTTACTCAAGCGGAAATATGTTTCCCAATGCACTCTGACATAAGGAACACTACACAAGATCCACTTAAACTCAGTTTTAACGTACTGAAACACGATAAGTATTAACATATTTTGATCTTACCATCAAATTATTCAAAAAATAAATTCAAAGCAAAAATTAGTTAGGGTTTATTCGGGCACTGATTCGGTTTGTAAAGAGCAGTGCCTGAATATGCCCCAAATAATTTTGGATTTCAACTAATTTTTCGAATAATATGAGGAGATAAGGTCAAAATATGCCAATAGTACTAGAACACGACTGTAATTACAACACATTTATAGTTAATGTAGATATATAAAAAAACATTACAGCATATATATATATATATAT
>JAXIVJ010000242.1:12500-201804 GCA_036785665.1 Chirona hameri | reverse complement strand
TGAAGGCCGAATTTCAAAAAGCACGGCACGATTCCGAAAAAAACTAATCGGATTTCGCTTGCTTGTGCATTACTCATTAATGTTATTAAATAATTGATTACAAATCAAAAACGACTCATCAAAAACGACTCAAATCGGCCGTGAGTTGACACATTTCCTGAAAAAGCTATAGCTATAGCTATAGCTATAGCTTTAGCTATGGCTATAGCTATAGCTATAGCTATCGAAATCCGATTAGTTTTTTGGTGTAATCGTGTCGGGCTATTAGCTATAGCTATAGCTTCTTTAATAAAATTTGTTTATATTTTATCCTTTAAAATCAGGAAATGTGTCAACTCACGGCCGATTTTAGTCGTTTTTGATGACTGGTCCGATGTCCCTCTTGAATCCTCCATTGCTATTTTTGTTTTATATATGCCTATACTATATAATACACCACGAGCGAGTAAGAATATGCAGTTAACGGACGGGGCGAAGCCGCGTCGATTAACGCAATTTCACTCGAGAGTGGAATAACTCGTATTATTGTATTATTAATATTATATGTATGATGTGCGAGCATTGGTGGTATATAAACTTCTTTGTCGAAAAAATTGCTTATGAAAGCTGTTCCTTGTTCAAAAGACAATCCCAAACATAGAACTTAGATGTGGATAAATAATATGCAACCGATTTCATCGTTCGATAGTAGGTAAAGCTGAGTACAGGGATACAATACTAACCTTGTTGGAACTTGATTGTTGGAACTCATTTTAAACACATTGAATGTATTTTCAACACATCCGATTCAAGGCCTTCAATATTTTAAGAGTGAAAATTAACTGCTAAATGATTCTAAGCACATCATAGAACAATACATAAACCCCATTTTCTGATATCCCAACTATGCACCTATACACCATACATAGGCGTACACAAGGAGGGGCAAACGGGGCAATTCCCCCCCCCCCCCCCCCTGAAGGTCTGTACGTGCCGTGCCCCTTTGGTCGAAAAAATGAATGATTTTTTTTTCAGAGAAAAATGGCGAAAATATGCCCTTCTAAAAATATAGTGGGCCAAATCCGGTGAGTTTTTTTTCTCTCGTGGGGGTACTTTATGCCCCCCTGAGCAAAAATTGCCCCCTCCTGGAGCGAATCCTGAGTACGCTACTGACACCATATGCACCTGCGTATTATACACCTGTCTGCAAAACAGTCTCAGAGCTCCTCTATTTCTGAGTAAAGATATTAACATAAATTACATCCTTAGGAGGGAATTAAACATTATACGACTGACATACTCGTACATACGATGGATAATACCACTTGGTCCGTTTGTCGATTTACCTGGTGTAGCCGTTCCTAGACGAGCCGTAGTTGGAGCCAGAGGAGCCGTAGTTCGAGCCATACGAGCGGACATTGGAGTTGGAGCGGCCGTAGTTGGAGCCAGAGGAGCCGTAGTTTGAGCCATACGAGCGGTCATTGGAGTTGGAGCGGTCGTAGTTGGAGCCAGAGGAGCCGTAGTTTGAGCCATACGAGCGGACATTGGAGTTGGAGCGGCCGTAGTTGGAGCCAGAGGAGCCGTAGTTTGAGCCATACGAGCGGACATTGGAGTTGGAGCGGCCGTAGTTGGAGCCAGAGGAGCCGTAGTTTGAGCCATTACGAGCGGTCATTGGAGTTGGAGCGGTCGTAGTTGGAGCCAGAGGAGCCGTAGTTGTTGCTGGCTGCTCCGTATTTGTGGCCGGAGGAGCTGTAGTCGGGGCCGGCGGAGTCGGAAGGGCACTGGACGCCCTGTGATCCGTCCGGCAGGGAGCAGGCGGCCCGCGAGCCCACCAGATGTGTGGCCGGGTCCCCCAGCAGGGCGGGGCACGTGACCAGAGGCACACACTGCCAGACCGACCCGCTACCGCACACGGCCAGCAGCCAGACGGCCGGCCACCATAGCACCTGTGCGGCACGAGGGGGGACGGTGACCTGCTGACCTCTGACTCACACACTGGTCCCTGACTCACACACTGGCCCCTGACTCACCCACTGGCCCCCTGACTCACACACTGACCCCTAACCCACCCACTCACCCCTTACTCTCACACTGGCCCTTGACTCACACACTGTCTTCTGACTCACCCACTGGCCCCTGACTCACACACTGGCTCCTGACTCACACACTGGCCCCTGACTCATCCACTGACCCCTGACTCACACACTGGCCCCTGACTCACACACTCATCCATGACTCACACACTGGCCCCTGACTCAAACACTGGCCCCTGACTCACACACTGACATCTCACTCATCCGCTTGCCCCTGACTTGCATTCTAACTAACCCACTGGCCCCTGACTCACCCACTGATCCCGTCCACGAAGGAAATACATCAGTGCCTTTGATTCTATTGCTAATGTGGTATATATGTTACAGGCAATATGAAAACTCAGGCAGTTTGCAAACTGCCTGGCTCAGTTCAGGCAGTTTCGAAACTGCCTGAAAACCTAGGCAGTTTGCAAAAATGCCTGAAAATCCAGGCAGTTTCGGAACTGCCTGGCTGTATGAAAACTGCCTAGGCAGTTTGCAAACTGCCTGACGATGCACGACTCCAGCCTCTGCGCGATCACGTGACGAGCCCAGCTTGGTGCTGCCAGTGATCCGGCCGTATCTACGAATGGTGATGCATTATTCTTGCAAGCCGCACTCCTGTAAGTCGAACATAGTCGATCTGAACAATGCACTCATGACTTAACAGGTGTCTACGCGGATGCCTCAAATAGTAAAAATATCCACTTGTGTTTGTGGATGAGACAGTAGGTAGACGGCGAGTAGAGGGATGCAATTGTCACACAATCTAGGTGACATTTCAACGACGGACAGTGTCAAGAAACGGGGCCGCTAGGGTGTATAATGAACGGGAACGGGAACGGAACGGGAACGGGATAATGGAGACGTGGGGAATGGGTACGGGGGAACGGGGACGAGGGGAACGGGGACGGGGGAACGGGGACGGAGGAACAGGGACGGGGGGAACGGGGACAGGGACGGGGACGAGACGGGAATGGGACGGAAACGGGAATGGAACGGGACGGGAACATATCGGTAACGGGAGACGGGAGCGTAACTGACGGGATGCGTAGCTTACTTCAATTTTCTATTTAAAAAAATAATATTTCGTACCGTATGGCTATCAACATCACCGATCGCTCTGCGGCGGCGCGGCATAAATCACAGGGGTGTAGCACGTGTATGTCAGAGGCGGATCCAGAAAGGAGGACCAAAGGGACCATGCCCCCCCCCCTTCCCAGGTCCTGAAACTATTATTTGTGCCCCCCCCCCCCCAACACGGCCTGACGTACAGTAGCTGACAGCGACCCCCCCCCCCCCCCCCCCGGTCAACAACTTTTCGATGATGACTGACGTCCCGCTACCCCCCCCCCCCCCCCCCCCCCCAACTCAACAACATTTGTGAAATACGCCACTGGATTTGCCAAATAATAAACAACAAATAAACAATGTTATTTTGAAAGATAATTGCCTCACGGATCCCTATGCTTCCATAATAGGAAATGCTCCTGTAATTAGAATGCATTCAGAAAGTAGTCACAACTCACATAGGTTATGTACAAATGGTCATCGTCAAGGCACAGTCTTGCATCTGCAATAGCATTACTGGCTTCTGCAATGATACAATTTACAGATAGCCCCGAAGGAAATGACCTGACGTTAGAATTGCCTAGTTGTAATGTAATTTGTATTGATTGGATTAACAAAATGAAGGTTATAATGCAATTTTTGCGGCATTTGAGCACACTGTCCTATCTTTGTGTTTGTCGATTTTAGCCGATCAACCACAACGTTTGTAACGGGCCGACATCAGAAGTTGAATAGGTATTTTCCGTTGTCATTTCTTGAAACGTAGGTATTTGTCTGTCCGTGCGCAAGTTGCGTGATCCTGCTAATTCGGGTTCATTTTCTCAGTTACTATTTAACATTCCAGCATTCTAACTGCTAACATTATTACTTCATATATGTTAGCGTCCAAAGATTCTGGTGTTTTCACATCACCATTCCTGCAACCGATCCGGTTGTCTTCCTGGACTGGGACGGCACAACTCTCGCAGTAATGCGTGGTCTTGTTTGTATAGCCATCAGATAGATTGGATGTGTTTGAATGACCAAGCAATAACAGAATAGATGGAATCGTCCAAAATTTGCAAATTAAGAAAATATTAAGCGTAACTGACAGCATCCAACAAAAGAGCGAAACATTTCTGGCGGCACTCAATACGCGAACAAGATGGAAAACTGACTGACGCTCTCGTAAATGTCATATTGTCCATGCAGTTTGGAAACTGCCTTTGCAGTTTGCAAACTGCCTGACACTATCGCAAGTGTCATATTGCCTAGGCAGTTTCGATACTGCCTGGAATTTCAGGCATTTTGCAAACTGCCTGGAATTTGCAGGCAGTTCGCAAAGCCTGCTTTGTTAGGCATTTTCGAAACTGCCTGGGCCGGCCAGGCAGTTTGCAAACTGCCTGAGTTTTCATATTGCCTGCAACATATATACATCCAATCATAGATAACTGTAGTTACTATTTGCTACAGTTATCTATGATCCAATTTTGTATTCAATTCGAAAGCTGTTGCTCAAGACAAGCTTGGAATAGATTACCTTGAATGAAGTTAGGTTATCTAACCAGGACCATATTCGGTTCTTCTTAGCTCTTCGGCCCAAAATCGGCTCCCGGGTACCCAACCTAAATGTTTACGGTGAGTGACCTATGTAGCCTAACTGTCTCAGATTTTCGGGACAGCCACTGTATAGACTCGAGCTTAACCCGGCATTGGCTGGGGCTTCCAGTCACCTTCCATTGGCTGGGGGGGGGGGGGGGGGGGGGGGGCGTTTTTCGCCCCCTGGTTATCTTCAGAACCAATGATCGTATCGAGACGTGCAAGGCGATTCGAAAGCTCTCAATGAGACAACTCTAAAGCATACTCGCAAGTTTCAAATTGTGGTCACATGTCATCCAAAGGTCAAAACGAGGTATTTGAGTGTATGGACCATATTTTCCATCAAAACCTTCGATTGCGACCATGACCACCAAAAATGCTCTCAAGGGTATAATACACATCCCGCATGAGCTAAAGGGAGATTGTTGGCAAAGGCCAAGGTCAGGTCACAAAAGGTCACTATGCGCAAAATATCTACGAAAGTCATGCAACATATGTTTTATGAGTTATTTTACACGTATAATTCGATAGTGATAGACCATATGACCTCATTTACCATACCATATGACCTCATTTAAATGAAGTTGGTGTCAAGCTCAGGTCAAGATCAGATCATATAAGGTCAAAATTTCAAATTGATACATCAAAATAAAAAGGCATGTTTCTGGACCAGTAAAAGCCAAAAACGCAATCCCAAAATATCACGCCATGAGTTACTCATACTTAGGAAGCCATAAGTCAGTCAAAAATAAAGATATTACATTTAAATTTGGTTTGGGAATTGTCTACATGTGTCCTTCAACATATATGATGTTTTTTTTTTCATTTTTGAACTTGTGTATTTTCTGTTGTTTTTTTTGCATTTTTGGAGGTCAAAAACAAACTTGTCAAAAATCCGAGATATCCATTTTATAGCCCTTGTCATTTCCCATCGTTTGACGTTTTTAGATTGCATTATCTTTAAAAAAAATGACATGGACACGTTACGTTAAAGTTTACGTGCGCACGTTAAAGTTTACCTGATTTTTTTCGTCAAACTTGTGTGTAGTGACTTCACTAAATTCGCTATATCTCGATTTTGTTCGACAAAATTGCTTGATTTGTGTACCGAAGACGTCAAATTGATGTAGGAGAAGGTACCTTAAGTTTCACGTCGTTAGCGCTATTGGTATTTGAGCTATTGCGAAAGTTCGTAAGGGAGGCGAAAAAACGCCCCCCCCCCCCCCTCCCCCTCCCACCCAATGGCGGGTTAACATGCCTATCTGATAAATATATGGAAGAAGTAGCAAAACTGATCAAACATATCTAAATCATCCTCATTACAACAGCCAATATTACAATTTGACGAAAGCATTTTACAAAAGTAGTATGCAAAATGTTTACCCATTTTAGCAGCGTTCCTCATACCTAACACTTGGCTAGGTGCAAAGTGCAAACCAATTTTAGTTCCGTAAACTAGGTTTACCTGTGAGTCTGTGACAACAGGTAACGATGTTTACCTGTGAGTCTGTGACAAAAGGTAACAATATTTACCTGTGAGTCTGTGACAAAAGGTAACGCTGTTTACCTGTGAGTCTGTGACAAAAAGTAACGATGTTTACCTGTGAGTCTGTGAAAAGGTAACGATGTTTACTTGTGAGTCTGTGACAAAAGGTAGCGATGTTTACCTGTGAGTTTGTGACAATGTAACTATGTTTACCTGTGAGTCTGACAAAAGACAACGATGTTTACCTGTGAGTCTGTGACAAAATGTAACGATGTTTACCTGTGAGTCTGTGACAAAAGGCAACGATGTTTACATGTGAGTCTGTGACAAAAGGTAGCGATGTTTACCTATGAGTCTGTGACAAAATGTAGCGATGTTTACCTGTGAGCCTGTGACAATGTAACGATGTTTACCTGTGAGTCTGTGACAAAATGTAGCGATGTTTACCTGTGAGTCTGTGACAATGTAACGATGTTTACCTGTGAGTATGTGGCAATGCAACGATGTTTACCTGTGAGTCTGTGACAAAGGGTAACGATGTTTACCTGTGAGTCTGTGACTATGTAACTATGTTTAACTGTGAGTCTGTGACAAAAGGTAACGATATTTACATGTTAGTCTGTGACAATGTAACGATGTTTACCAGTGAGTCTGTGACAAAAGGTAAAGGCGGCCGCACACTAGGCCATTCGGCGCGCGGAGGTCGCGATATCGCTACGACTTTCCGCGCATCTTTAGCGACTTTCCGCCTTCGCGTCAGCCGAAACGTCAAAACTCGCGGACGAATGTCGTCGGCCGGCCATTTGAGGACTAGCGGAAAAAAGCTGATTCGAACGAGCTTTGTTCCGCGACTGAACGCCGCGGAGTCGCGGACAACAAAATTGATCAGGCTAACAGTGGCGAATCTATGCAAGACAGAGGTACAAATTGTGCAAAGCATGCTCTTGCGGCTGTGAAATTTATTGTGTAAAAGTTTCGTGGTTCTAAACTTACATCTTCGTCGAAAAATGGCCATCATTAATTTACCTTGGGACAGGCTGTAGGCACATGTTGCGACATGCTGTAGGTCGGCGAGGCGGAATCTCGCGAGCAGACAGCGCCGAATCCGCCGGAATAAGAACGATATTCAGCGGTATCGCCGCGATTTTCCGAGGCGGAATTTCGCAGTGATATCGGGCGCCGAATGCGTAGTGTGCGGCCGCCTTAACAATGTTTAGTGTTTACGTGTGAGTCTGTGACAATGTAACGATGTTTACCTGTGAGTCTGTGACAATGTAACGATGTTTACCCGTGAGTCTGTGACACAAGGCAACGAGTTTACCTGTGAGTCTGTGACAAAAGGTAACAGTGTTTACCTGCGAGTCTGTAACTATGTAACTGGTTTACCTGTGAGTCTGTGACAAAAGGTAACGCTGTTTACCTCTGAGTCTGACAAAATGTAACGGTGTTTTCCTGTGAGTCTGTAACTATCTAACTATGTTTACCTGTGATTCTGTGACAAAATGTAACAATGTTTACCTGTGAGTCTGGTGACAAAAGGTAAACGATTTTTACCTGTGAGTCTGTGACAATGTAACGATGTTTACCTGTTAGTCTGGTGACAAAAGGTAAACGATTTTTACCTGTGAGTCTGTGACAATTAACGATGTTTACCTGTTAGTCTGTGACAAAAGGTAATAATGTTTACCTGTGAGTGTGACAAAAGGTAACGATGTCTACCTGTGAGTCTGTGACAATGTAACGATGTTTACCTGTGAGTCGGTGACAAAGGGTAACATCATCATCATCATCATTTATTTCGTATGGCGCTCCATATATGACATGGCTTTTCAGGCCAAGTGTCTTGACAGTGACAAATAAAATCATGCTTTTTTCATCAGCATAATCCAATCAGCATAATCACATAAAAACCTAAACAGCAATAAAACACAAAACATACACATTCAAACTACGGCTAAAATGACTACAGCTACAGCTATTTTCGCAGATATCTCCAGAACGGCTAGGAGCAGGCCCATGAAATTTTGGGACTTCTCATAGAATTGAATACCGCATTTGGAGTCAAAATTTTGAGTTCTTAACCTGAACAGAGGCGGTTCCAGGGTACAGTTTTGGGTGGGTTCGGAGGCGATATTTGGCGATAATACGGAAATGCGATCTTCACGGTTTCTTCGTAACTGCCTCAAGTATGAAGGAGTTACATCGGTTCACGGTGATTGCAACAAGTGCAAATTAGTTGATGTTAATGAAATATCATTAAATTTCATGGCAGAGGTGGTTTCAGGGGCTTGAAAAGGGGGGGGGGGGTTCCAGGAAGTATTCAATGCTTGGCGGGAAGCAAATAGAGCAATGTAAGGAGCATTTATAGTTATCAAGATGTAAAAGATAGCTTCTGCTTCCATTATTTGCATAATTTATTACATATAGAGTTTCAGGGGCGTGTTCAGGCACATGAAAAGGGGGGGTGACTGGCTTGGTGATGACGATATGCCAGCGATAACGGCGCAATAGACGGTTAGCTTATAATTATATATGCACATATGAGGCCAGGAAAGGGAATAAAGTCATTTTTTGCAGAGGCGCGCTCAGGAATGGAAGAAAGGGGGACATATTATTGCAAGGAAACTGAGAGGCATGGGCGTACAATGACATAACATACTGTAGTTTTCGGATGAAACACGCACCACAAGCTACTCTACGAACGATTATAATATAATAGGCGAGTCCAGGTAGGGTAAAAGGGGGGTAAGCAATGTTAATTGAAGTTGTAAGTGAAATAGTCACTGTTGACTAGTTAGTATCATAATAGCGGATAATATACTTATCAAAAGGTATTGAGCCGCTCCAGTTTGGATCCTGGATACGCCTATTATGAAGTACAACATGCAAAAAGGAACTATCTACGATCAGTAACATATTTATAGTGCTGGGTAGCAACTTGTCTGCGGTTAATATTTTTTTCCAATTTTAACCCCCTTTTTCACTAACCTGGTACCGCCTATGGCTAAAAAATATGATTTTTAACTGTTTTGCCTAATGTCACAATCACATACCATTTCATTTCTTTTTTTAAAAAAACATCAAAAAATGGTTTTATTACGCATTTACTTCACCCCCATATTGAGTGACCTGCACACGCCTATGATTTTTGAATTTTCAACCGCCACTGTCATATATCAATTTCCAATTCAATCTCTATCGATTCGTATTAATTGTGTTAAAATCGGTTGATAAACATGAAAGCTATGTTGGATCAAAAATACCACTAAAATGTGTGGTTTTTGCCCCCCTGTTGCCCCCCTATCAAAAATTTAGATTTTTTATTATTTAGAAATGTAGATCGTGTTGAGGGGAACCAAACGCCGTTTCATTTTCGAAAATCGGACGGGTAGATCTCGAGATCTCCGGGGGGGGGCGGAATCCGCCCCCCCCCCCCACCCCCGTTACAAATAAATAGGGGTAGCCAGGAGCCTGTTACAAATAGGGTTAAAGAGTGTGAATATATTATAAAGATATCCTGTTCCAACAAAGCCTCATATTCTGCACAATCAAATACAATTATAATATATAATGATCTGAATACAGGAACCAGGTACCTACATATGCATGTCCATTGCCCAATAGTTATAGTTACAGCCTGCAGGTCAAGGAGCGCAGCTGAATGCATGTCAACTCAAACGGATTATGCTCATTCTATACAGGTTTCATCAATCAATTTACAAAAACACTTCCTTATATCAAATAACATACACAACATAATGTAACTAAAAATATTTCCAAAACCTACCTCCAGACACGATATCACTCTCCGAGAAACACCCTGCGCCTCCACCGCCGCACTCGCGATGTTGCGACCGTTGCGACCGACCATTGTGGTTTGCGACAGTCACCATGGCAACACCTAAGCGCGCGATTTGCATATTTTGACCGTTGAAGGTAACCCGCGTAAGACGTGTTAAAAAACACGCATGCATCGAGTTACCGTGACCGCTTACAGCGGGCAAGTGTGACGCGGCACCCGCGCTAAGCGTGTACCCAATGTCATCGGGTGCGGCTCCAAATGCACCCGCTGCTGGCGAGTGCTTGGCACCGTTGGTGAAGGGTAGCTGAAACCGCGCATGCCGGGTAAATATTTTACCCGGGTGCTATCTCGCAAGATGCGGGTGAAGGTGCCGCTAATAACAAGTTGGTCGGATAAATGCAGGTAAGCTAACGGGTAATAATTTTACCCGGTGGCATTAACACTTGCATAGCAGATAATCCGACCGAAATATCTGCGTTAGGTGGGCTAACTCGCAGTACCAGGGTGCAAATGTCTTCAGTGTAACTCTCGCTCATCCACTTCCCGCAGCGCCTACGGCACATGGCTGACGTCCGTGACTGCCGCACATTCGTTGGGACGGTTTCCACAGGCCCGATTACTAAAAAAAACTTACGGGCGTGCTCAGTGCGCACCCTGGGTAGCTGGAGCTGCATATTCTCGGTAGCACGTGTTTGCCTGCCCGATACATCGCCACGGTGTTCAAAACATTCAGAAAGACATGTCGGCGCATGTGAGTTGTTTAAGAGGTAGTGCAAAGTCCCACAGTCACTCTCCGCCACTAACCGGTCTATCTGGGGCCATTCAAGCTCTTCCAACATTGCAGTCACATGAGCAGAGCGCCGCGCTCCCATAACAACCTGTGCACAGTGGTCTATGACCTTCTGTAGACGATGTCGCTGCACAACGCCACAACCAGACCAAACAGACATGCAGTAGCGGATGTGAGGGAAAATCAACATTTCTACGATCATCTTCTTGACTTCCCTTGGTAAGCCCCTCAGCGGATTTCGTCAGTCCACCCAGGGTGGCGTAACATCGGTGAATCACTGCTGACACATGTGACTCGAACGTCAGTCCGGCATCGACTATCACGCCCAGAATCTTGGTGTTGGCGGAGGCCTGGATGAGTGCGTTGCCAAATTGTACATTGAATTCTGAGTTAAGCCACCGCCTTTGCGATTTTATTAGAATAAGATCAGTCTTTGTAGGACTAATTTTAAGGCAGTTTTGAATAAACCAATGACTTGCCAGATCCAGCGTGCATTGAACTTGTGATTTCAACTCCGAGATTCCTTTGGGTGATCCCCGATGCAGAAACTGAACGTTATCAGCGTACATCACGGTTTTTGAATCTAAATACGATGACAAAGCGTTAGTAAAAATTAAAAATAAAATTGGTCCTAATAGCGATCCCTGAATCACACCCAGACTTGTCAATGATTCAATGTGAATCGACTACTTTTGATTGAATCATTCTTATTTCAAATGAATGATTCATGAATCGATTCACCTCATGCGCAAACCTGTTGTGAGTCATTGATTGAATCATTCATACAGAGAAAATAGGCTGATGGAATCATTCATTGCTCAAAGAATCATTCTTTTTTGGTTGAACAGCATAAACTGTCCACAAAATATGCCAGCGGCCCAGCATTCATCTGTGCCCTGTGGACAAACCAGGCACTTAATGGCCAATTATATGAGCTCTGTGTCCTGAGCTGTAGCCTGTAATTCATATATGCGTAAAGAAAGCGAGGCTTTGTGTCCAACTCCAGTGGGCACAAAGCCACTGTTCAATCAGCCCTAACTAGGTGAATACCTTGGAACTGGTAGGGTTAGGGGTAGGTACCTAAATACTTAGAGAAGGTAACTAACTCATACTTTGGTTTATAAACCACACAGTCCACGCACACCTTTTTCACACGAAAAATTATCAAAAGGTACCCACCTTTTCCTAATTTCTAGGCTATACCATATCAAAAACTAAATCATAAACAAACATTTGCATGACCTCCGCATGCCCCAAATATCACTCTCGCATCGGCGCCGCTTTATTCCACATCATGCTTTATAAAAAATAATACCTAATGCAAAATAAAAATAAATGTTCTATTCGCTTAAAAAAGTGAAACGTAAAGTCATTAATGCTTTTGGAACTTGGAATTTGCAATTATAATAAATATCATAAATATAATTTTATAATCAAAATAAACAACACGCGTGTCCAATTGGCTCACATTCACATTCACATTCGGAAATACATTCGCGGACTATTTGGATTGGCTTCACAAAAAAAATGGATTGGCTTCAAATTGGCACACAGATAGATCACGACCTAGTGATCATTCTGGTAAAATCTTAGAGTCGCACATTTAAAATAAAAGGAGTTAGAGCAGGTCATATGTTTAAGGTCAAACAGCAGACTATTCTGATGTGCATGAAAATTGGCACACAGGTAGAGCATGACCTCCCTATCACGCTCATAAAATCTTAGAGTCGCACATTCAACATCAAAGGAGTTAGACAAAGGAGTCGACACTTCCCTTTAATGTTGAGTGATTGAATCATGATTGAATCATTCATTATGGTAATGTTGAGTGATTGAATCATGATTGAATCATGCATTATGGTCCGGGAATCACTGTGAATCGACTCATGACAAATATGAATCATTGACAAGTCTGATCACACCGTGAGTGATCGGTTTCACCTCGTCACCACTCCGCACCATCTGACATCTGCCACTCAACCAGTCCCGGAACCAGTGCGTGTCGATTCCATACCAGCCTACTTTTCCAAGAGTCGGGGATGCTGAACGCTGTCGAAAGCTCTACTGGTGTCAGCTGTTGTGAGACACCCGATGTGGCCCTCATCGAGGCCATCCATGAAAAAAGGATGTCATGTTCGAGCAGGTAGGTCATCAACTGAACACACACAACGCTCTCTGCTATTTTTGCGACAACTGACAGCAGCAACAGAGGACGGTAGTTTGACGGGTCATCTGCGCAGCCAGACTTATGCAATGGAACGACACTGACCACTTTCCATTCAGCGGCAACTCTCCAGACACAAGTGACGCATTGACAATATTCAGCAAATGCGGTCCAACGACAGGATATTTAATGCTCAGCATATCGATCGTGACCCCGTCAATTCCACTCGCCCTCGACGCTGACATGCGTTTCATTGCAGATGACAGTTCGGGCAGCGTGACCGTGCGAACGCGGAAATCACCGCTCACCACACGCGCCGGCCGCGGCGACAGTGGCGCCATCGTGCGCTGCGCCTCCTCTAGCGCGGCAGGAAGAAGGCTGATTTGGCGTTAAGCTGAGCGCTCTTCACGCGGTTGCGGCAGAGTCGAAACCGCTAACTCGCTTTCTCGTCGGCTGGCCGCTCGCGCCTCTCCGCATCTGTCAGGTCACGCTCCCTCATCAGAGCCCGCAAGTCGTCGTTTTCGGTGAGCCACGATGATGGTGCGTGTCTCGGCCTGATGGTCTTCTCCGGCATGTGCCTGTCTATCACCGGCGACCACACCGCAAGCCATGCCTTCCACTTGTCAGTGAGATCAGCCGAGCCGTACACCGTCGACCAGTCAGACACCAGCAGGTCGAGGCACAGCGCGTCAGGCACCAGGTCCCGCGTTGATCTGATCGTGATCTCGGCAGGACGGCGGCGCTCTCGACGCAACGACGTCTCGGCGATCACGAGGTCGTGGTCCGACCAGCTGCATGGTTCCACCATGGCAGCAGTGACCTCATCTGATGACCGCACCAGAACGTGGTCAATCAGAGTCCCGGACTCAGGTCGGGTCGGGCTGGTCACCAGCTGTTTCATGCCCAAGTCGCCGATCATCTGTAGGTATCGATGGACGTCCGTTTTGGCGGGTTTGAGGATGTCAAAATTGGCGTCTCCCAGCGCATAGACAGGCTTCCCGGTGCTGATTGCGTGCGCTAGTTGGGCCTGGAGATCGTCTATGGTGGCAGTCACTGTTGCACTTGGGGGACGGTAGATGACCCCCACTATCACAGTGGCGGTGCTGCAGATGCTGATCCAAAGTGATTCCAGCTGCGAGTCGCCCGTCGGCGTCGTTAATAACTCTACTCGCAGTGTATCACGAAAAATGATACAGACTCCGCCCCCTTTCCGGCGACCTGATTGTGCCGGGCGATTTCGTCTGAGTATCTTATAGCCCGGGAAAATCAGAAACCTGCTGTCAGTGTTTCCATTTAGCCAAGTTTCACCGAGACATAGTACGCCAATATTGTGCGTCTGCAGAGCGTGATTGACGTCATCTATGGATGGCATTAGTGACCGCACGTTCAAGTGTCCGATTATCAGCGGTGGCCGGGTGGATTGGTCACGCTGACGCTGTCCTCTGTTGCCGTCTCCGGAGCTCGCGGGATGTTTACAGGCTTCATCGGTCCCTTTTATGGACAGCCGCGACGAGCAGATCAAACAGCGGTCGTAGGCATCCGCTGGGCATCTGATATGCACCAGCCGTTCAACACCCTTCCGCAACTGATGCTTCCGCCCAGCGCGTCTGCCACGATGAGTTTTGAAGACGGTACGGGGCGTGCCGGCCGGCCCGCTCCCGCGCTCTCCCCCGGTCTCTCCGACCGCTCCGCTCGGCCGCGCCGGGACAGCGGCGCCAGCCGTCCACGGCCGGTGTGACACGTAGACCTGCCAGGCCGGACGCAGCAGCGGCCGGAGTGCGCCGGCCGACACCAGGTCACCGGTTCTACGGTGCTGGCCTCGGTAGAGCTCCAGTGAGCGCGCTGATTGGTCGAGCGCTCTCCACCGAAACCGGTAGAACGACGATCGGCCGAGCGAGGCCCAGCCCATTCCCAACCGTGGCACATTTGGACCCGACAGATGACACAATAAAATCACCGAAACTACCACTGAAACCTGCAACCACCGCATAGACAGTCACTCTCTCTCGGCACCACCACTAGCTTGGCTGGGTCTCTGCGATGTCTACCCGTGAGTCTGTGACAAAAAGGTAACAATGTTTACCTGTGAGTCTGTGATAAAAGGTAACGATGTTTACCTGTGAGTCTGTGACAAAAGGTAACGATGTTTACCTGTGAGTTTGTGACAATGTAACGATGTTTACCTGTGAGTCTGACAAAAGGTAACGATGTTTACCTGTGAGTCTGTGACAAAAGGTAACGATGCTTACCTGTGAGTTTGTGACAATGTAACGATGTTTACCTGTGAGTCTGACAAAAGGTAACGATGTTTACCTGTGAGTCTGTGACAAAATGTAACGATGTTTACCTGTGAGTCTGTGACAAAATGTAACGATGTTTACATGTGAGTCTGTGACAAAATGTAGTGATGTTTACCTGTGAGTCTGTGACAAAATGTAACGATGTTTACATGTGAGTCTGTGACAAAATGTAGCGATGTTTACCTGTGAGTCTGTGACAAAAGGTAACGATGTTTACCTGTGAGTCTGTGACAAAAGGCAACGATGTTTACCTGTGAGTCTGTGACAAAAGGTAACGATGTTTACATGTGAGTCTGTGACAAAATGTAGCGATGTTTACCTGTGAGTCTGTGACAAAAGGTAACGATGTTTACCTCTGAGTCTGACAAAATGTAACGATGTTTACCTGTGAGTCTGTAACTTTCTAACTATGTTTACCTGTGAGTCTGTGTCAATGTAACGATGTTTACCTGTGAGTCTGTGACAAAAGGTAACTATGTTTACCTGTGTGTCTGTAACTATGTAACTATGTTTACCTGTGAGTCAGTGACAAAAAGTAACGGTGTTTACATGTGAGTCTGTGACAAAAGGTAACTATGTTTAACTGTGAGTCTGTGACAAAAGGTAACTATGTTTACCTGTGAGTCGGTGACAATGTAACGATGTTTACCTGTGAGTCTGTAACTATGTAACTATGTTTACCTGTGAGTTTGTGACAAAAGGTAACGATGCTTACCTGTGAGTATGTAACTATGTAACTATGTTTACCTGTGAGTCTGTGACAAAAGGTAACGATATTTACATGTTAGTCTGTGACAAAAGGTAACTATGTTTACCTGTGAGTCTGTGACAAAAAGTAACGATGTTTACCTGTGAGTCTGTGACAAAAGGTAACGATGTTTACCTGTTAGTCTGTGACAAAGGTAACTATATCTACCTGTGAGTCTGTGACAATGTAACAATGATTACCTGTGAGTCTGTGACAATGTAACGATGTTTACCTGTGAGCCTGTGACAAAAGGTAACGATGTTTACCTGTGAGTCTGTGACAATGTAACGATGTTTACCTGTTAATCTGTGACAATGTAACGATGTTTACCTGTGAGTCTGTGACAATGTAACGATGTTTACCTGTGAGTCGTGACAATGTAACTATGTTTACCTGTGAGTGTGTGACAAAAGGTAACGATGTTTACATGTGAGTCTGTGATAATGTAACTATGTTTACCTGTGAGTCTGTGACACAAGGTAACGATGTTTACCTGTGAGTTTGTGACAAATGGTAACGATATTTACCTGTGAGTCTGTAACTATGTAACTATGTTTACCGGTGAGTTTGTGTCAAAAGGTAACGATGTTTACCTGTGAGTCTGTGACAAAAGGGAACGATGTTTACCTGTGAGTCTGTAACTATGTAACTATGTTTACCTGTGAGTCTCTGACAATATAACGATGTTTACCTGTGAGTCTGTGACAAAAGGTAACGATGTTTGCACGTGAGATGTAACTATGTAACTATGTTTACCTGTGAGTCTGTGACAAAAGGTAACTATGTTTACCTGTGAGTCTGTGACAATGAAACGATGTTTACCTGTGAGTCTGTGACAAAAGGTAACGATGTTTACCTGTGAATCTGTAACTATGTAACTATATTTACCTGTGAGTCTCTGACAATATAACGATGTTTACCTGTGAGTCTGAGACAAAAGGTAATGATGTTTACCTGTGTGTCTGTGACAAACGGTAACGGATGTTTACCTGTGAATCTGTGACAAAAGGTAACTATGTTTACCTGTGACTCTGTGACAAAGGGTAACTATGTTTACCTATGAGTCTGTGACAAAAGGTAACGATGTTTACCTGTGACTCTGTGACAAAGGGTAACTATGTTTACCTATGAGTCTGTGACAAAAGGTAACGATGTTTACCTGTGAGTCTGTGACAAAAGGTAACGATGTTTACCTGTGAGTATGTGACAAAATGTAACGGTGTTTACATGTGAGTCTGTGACGATGTAACTATGTTTACCTGTGAGTCTGTGACAACCTGTGAGTCTGTGTACCTGTGAGTCCGTGACAAAGGGTAATTATGTTTACCTGTGAGTCTGTGACAAAGGGTAACTCATACGCCTTGCGTAACAGGTGAATGTGATTTAATCTTGCAGAGATAATGTCGCGCCTACTCATGGCATGACTATTATAACACACATGTATAACATTTGTCAGCGCGGCAACCGAGACTATTATAACCATGACTATTATAACACACATGTATAACATTTGTCAGCGCGGCAACCGAGACTATTATAACCATGACTATTATAACACACATGTATAACATTTGTCAGCGCGGCAACCGAGACTATTATAACCATGACTATTATAACACACATGTATAACATTTGTCAGCGCGGCAACCGAGACTATTATAACCATGACTATTATAACACACATGTATAACATTTGTCAGCGCGGCAACCGAGACTATTATAACCATGACTATTATAACACACATGTATAACATTTGTCAGCGCGGCAACCGAGACTATTATAACCATGACTATTATAACACACATGTATAACATTTGTCAGCGCGGCAACCGAGACTATTATAACCATGACTATTATAACACACATGTATAACATTTGTCAGCGCGGCAACCGAGACTATTATAACCATGACTATTATAACACACATGTATAACATTTGTCAGCGCGGCAACCGAGACTATTATAACCATGACTATTATAACACACATGTATAACATTTGTCAGCGCGGCAACCGAGACTATTATAACCATGACTATTATAACACACATGTATAACATTTGTCGCGCCTCTCATTTACATGTGTGTATATTTCACTATAATTTCCAAATACGCTTCTGAATAAGATGATAGAAAGTGTAGCCTATGTACGTTTCCGGCTTCTGAAGAAGCCGCCATGGCGCTATATAGGTTAGTTTTGTCTCTGGTCTTTTCCTCATTATTCTTAATTGTCTGTAACAGGAGCATACAAGACTACAATTTCTTTCATCTTGCTATCATCATAATGCTAATAACAGCCATCCATCATATACGCTTATGAATGGTGAAGTATGACGTAATCACGAGCACTGGAGGGGGTGATTTAACCCACCCCTCCTGCTATTTAATAGTTCCCTCGTGTAGTTCCTATTGAAGTTTCGCCGCTCCGCATTATACCATTCATGATACAAATGCGTGCAAATTTATTGGCGTGAGTGACCGACCGACCAGATCGCAGTGGGAAGAGTGGACCACGCTATCATTGGGGTACTTAAACAAATTTTCAATCCGATTTTTTTCTCGTGACAAACAATCGCGATGAACGCGATCAGATTGTAGAGATAGGGTTCACGTTCAGCTTTGCTTAAAGGGAAATATTACCTTTCATCTATTTTTCTGCATTATCTTATGAACATGTATGGTATCAAATTGATCGAGTCTCAATAAAAAATGAAATCACAACTTTTCTATTTCGTTTTTTTTTATATTTTGGTGGGGGAATTAAAAAAAAAGTACATATACTTCTTTCGGAGCTCATGATCGGCGTTTTCCCTTCACTATTGGAAGCGCGACATATCTGACGCCTTTCTTGCAATCTGTTCGACGTTGAATACACTGAACCAGAAATGGCGTAAGTGCGATGAGAAGTGTGACAATGTCTTTGTAAACAAATCGCCGACACTAAATAGGTTGCCGTTGGGTGCATAAGTGAACTTCTGATTTCATTGCCCGTTTTTTCTCTTTCAGTTAGTTTTTTGTTTGTTTGTTGGAAAATGATTATTTTTCACGATAAACTAAAGCATAGTGTAATATACAACCAGCGACAAAACTATACAAAACTCCTAATGTTGAAAATAAATTAACGAATTTTCCAAAGTTGAGGGTCGCAACTACTAACTAGGCCGTCGTTGGGTGCATAAGTTACTGCTAATTTGGTTACTTTTTCATTAAATGTTGGTTGATTGTTAAGGATAGTAGGGCACATAATCTGTAATCACAATAGACAGAGTGCGTAATGCATATTTTCCATGCAATTTTGTCCAACACAAAAATTACGAGAGAAGCCCTGAATTCGATGGGGACCGAAAAAAGACGACCGACGACCGACAACTGACGACCGACGACGGACGACTGACGACTGACGACTGACGACTGACGACTGACGACCGACGACTGACGACTGACGACGGACGACTGACGACTGACGACCGACGACTGACGACTGACGACCGACGACTGACGACCGACGACCGACGACCGACGACGGACGACCGACGACTGACGACTGACGACTGACGACTGACGACTGACGACCGACGACCGACGACCGACGACTGACGACTGACGACTGACGACTGACGACCGGTAGGCAAGAAACACATCCAAACAAAAGGCAGGACCAAATTTATCAAATAACATCATTACCTTTTTTGCTACTTAACCTGACAATGGTTTCAACTTCGGTCAAAACTGCTGTTTATCCGACGTACCCGTTTCTCCATCTCGGATGTACGTAGTGCGCTGCAGCCGATTACGGAAGACTTAGCACTGTCGGAGACGACCGCCCACAGCACGACCACCGAGCACAGAGCACGAAGAGACTACACTGGCGGCGCTGCCTTCCCGCTCCCTTCTCTTATACAGCGGGCACCGCGGGGACAGGTTTTGGGTCCGGCCTCCCGCAGCTGGTGTTCACCCGTACCAGGCTGAGTCTATGAGAGCTCCACGTCCGGCTACATGGGAGTGCTTCAACATTCGTGAAACCCTGCTCCAATGGAGAGTATGTCAAAAGTGGCATAGTTATACAGTTCATCGTAATTAATTTTATTTTTAATTTGTTTTGGGCTCGTTCATGTCAATATTGAGGTCGCTAAAGGTTATAGGTCAGATTAAAGACCGTGGAGACCATACCGCAAATACCGCAATTGCGGTACGCTCGGGTCGGATCGCGGATCGCGTGACCACTGAAATTGAACGACGTGGTGGTCATTACATAATGCAAGATCAAATGCCCATTTCGTCGAATTTTTTTAGTAAAATCGAATTTAGTGACGTCACTACACACGAGTTTAACACCAAAATCAGCTAAAATGTAACAGACCGTACAAATGCCATATTTTAAGCAAAATGAAATGAAAAAACGTCAAAAGATAGCAAATGGCAAGGGCATGGCAATCTCGGAATTTGGAAAATGTTGTTTTTTTACCCAAAAAAAATCAAAATAACTTTTTGGGGGGAAATGCCCACAAAATCAAATTTTTCACAGATATTTAAAAAAAATCCGGAACACATCTCAGGGAACCACATATGGGAAGCTACCATACCAAATTTTAGAATGATATCACCATTTTTGACTGACTTATGGCATCTAAAGTATGGGTAACTCATGTCATATTTAAAAATTGCGTTTTTTGGCTTTAATTTGACCAGATACAGACAAATGAATGGCACCACTGTATTTCTGAGACAACATTGGTCTATAAACATGCATCTTCTATTCATATTTGCATGTATGCATGCATATTTGTATGCATATTTGTATGTATGCATTTATATTTGCATATTTGCATGTATATATGCATGTATGCATGTATGCATGTATGCATGTATGCATGTATGCTTGTATGTATGTATGTATGTATGTATGTATGTATGTGTGTGTATGTATGTATGTATGTATGTATGTATGTATGTATGTATGTATGTATGTATGTATGTATGTATGTATGTATGTATGTATGTATGTATGTATGTATGTATGTATGTAGGTAGGTAGGTAGGTAGGTAGGTAGGTATGTATGTATGTATGTATGTATGTATGTATGTATGTATGTATGTATGTATGTATGTATGTATGTATGTATGTATGTATGTATGTATGTATGTATGTATGTATGTATGTATGTATGTATGTATGCATGTATGTATGTATGTATACTGTATAGACCGGCAGACCGGCAGACCGGCAGACCGGCAGACCGGCAGACCGGCAGACCGGCAGACCGGCAGACCGGCAGACCGGCAGACCGGCAGACCGGCAGACCGGCAGACCGGCAGACCGGCAGACCGGCAGACCGGCAGACCGGCAGACCGGCAGACCGGCAGACCGGCAGACCGGCAGACCGGCAGACCGGCAGACCGGCAGACCGGCAGACCGGCAGACCGGCAGACCGGCAGACCGGCAGACCGGCAGACCGGCAGACCGGCAGACCGGCAGACCGGCAGACCGGCAGACCGGCAGACCGGCAGACCGGCAGACCGGCAGACCGGCAGACCGGCAGACCGGCAGACCGGCAGACCGGCAGACCGGCAGACCGGCAGACCGGCAGACCGGCAGACCGGCAGACCGGCAGACCGGCAGACCGGCAGACCGGCAGACCGGCAGACCGGCAGACCGGCAGACCGGCAGACCGGCAGACCGGCAGACCGGCAGACCGGCAGACCGGCAGACCGGCAGACCGGCAGACCGGCAGACCGGCAGACCGGCAGACCGGCAGACCCTTTGGTAAAAAAATGAATGATTTTGTTTTATTTGGTTGCGATTTTTGTATCTCTCTCAAGACATGCCCCTCTAAACATATAGTGGGCCAAATCCGGTGTTTTTTGCGGGGTTCATTATGCCCCCCCCCCCCCCCCCCCTGAGCAAAAATGTATCATCCTGTAGTGAATCCTGGGTACGCCACTGTCGATGACATGTGTCCGCGTAAAAGTTCCGAAACCGTGGCGACGCCACTGTTGAGCGGGGGAGGGGGGGGGGGGGGGGGGCGTAAATCACGACTTACTGGGACACAAATGCCAACCTCACGGATCGGTTGGGGGGGGGCAAAAACATACGTTTGCCTACCGATATTTCGTTTGGGGGGGGGGGGAATTGCCCATTTTGCCCAACCGAAGATCCGCCACTGAAAAGAACACTGATTGATTTGCGCCGCGGAATTTGTTGCTTTATTTTGTTTTTGTCTGGATAAAGGCCCTAAAAATCGAAAGGTTCTATAATGTGTATCAGCCGTAGGAGGCCCTCAGGGCCCCGCGAGTCCGATACGTGGTTGCCTCTGGTATAAAGGCACGTTGGTGCCCCTTCATAAATCATAGCCCAAGGGACGGGAGGCATGAAGGGCCATTCTTTGGCATAATTTAGCAATTTTAATTTAGCATCATTTCGCGATTGTTTTTCACTCCTAGCGACCAATGCTTGTGATTTCATGGCGGCACCAGACCATTGTTTTCCCTCCTGGATTCAAGGAGACACGGTACCCCGGTGTCTCCCCTCGCCCCAGAGTGCCGCCTACCGGCACGGTGGTTCTCATGGTACACCCGCACGGATGCAGTGGTGCCCCTGGTACACCGGCGCGGTGGTGCCCTTGGTTAGAATAACACTGAATTATTTGCGCCGCGTAGCGGCGCGGATTTTTTTGCTTTATTTTGGTGGTGCCCCTGTTGCCCCCACGGTCCCGTGGTGCCCCACGGCCCAAGGGGGGGGGGGTCATGGCCCCCGTGACCCCCTGGATCCGCCACTGTTTCTTATACGGAACCTCGATGACAAAGGGAAAAATTAAGGCAAACATGAGTAGAAGTGTGATGTTTGCAGAATTTTCCAAAACAAACTCACACTTTCGATGTCTTATATGAAAAATGCACTTTTTTACGGAACATTAAGATCAGCCACGCCAATGTTGGGGATGGGGGCGTCGCCCGCCCCTCCCCCCGGTCCCGAAGTTGGGTGGGGGTGGGAAAGCGCCCCCTCTGCCCCCCCCCCCCCTGTTCCCGGGCATATGGCTGCATACCTACTGTGACGCATAACAGAAGCTGTAATACTGTGTCGCATAACAGAAGCTGTAATACTGTGTCGCATAACAGAAGCTGTAATACTGTGTCGCATAACAGAAGCTGTAATACTGTGTCGCATAACAGAAGCTGTAATACTGTGTCGCATAACAGAAGCTGTAATACTGTGTCGCATAACAGAAGCTGTAATACTGTGTCGCATAACAGAAGCTGTAATACTGTGTCGCATAACAGAAGCTGTAATACTGTGTCGCATAACAGAAGCTGTAATACTGTGTCGCATAACAGAAGCTGTACTACTGTGTCGCATAACAGAAGCTGTAATACTGTGTCGCATAACAGAAGCTGTAATACTGTGTCGCATAACAGAAGCTGTAATACTGTGTCGCATGGCCGCGGCTGACATATTATGTCGACAATTTTTCCCAAAAAATTTGCACCCTCATCTCTCGTTTTGTTCAAAATTGGTCTATAGGGTTATCTTGGGTCCTGAATTCAGATGTGGCAATATTAGCTCGATTTGACGTAAGGTTTTCGAGTTATAGCCTCGGGCATGTTGACAAGGTCACGCTGCAGAGGTATTTTTGGAGGCCGAAATAGTGCATTTGACATAACCAAATGTCAAAAATACTTATATGGCTGAATTCGCAATTAAACGGAATTATATTTATGTGCTTTGCTGCGTGACCTTGAATGACCTTGAAACCGTGACCTTTTTTCGTTGACCTTGTGACCTCGGGTACACACTACACCTCTGATTTCAGTTTTTCACTTCGCAAAATACTTGTCAATATTTTGCCTAACAACGAAAAAAACGCGTTTTTCCTCTAATTTCCATATTTTCCGCCAATATGCGTGCGTGTTTTCGAATTACCCATAAGGGCCCAGGGTAGGGGTACGGGCGGATATCTCAGCTACCATTGCAGCTAGCGACCCGATTTCTGGTATACACATTGTCAGGGTGACGAGCAACACCACGCAGCCATCCGGCGTGGTCCACTACGGATCGAATGGTGAAGACCCCGCCAAAATCGGTTATCGGTTCCATAGGTTCGGAGCATGACGTCGGCAACGATTTTCGGCTTTTTTGGTCCAATTTGGTCCACTTCGATTGAACCAAAGTCGATAAAACTCAAAACGGCAACGTTTAGACCAAACCAGATCGAATAGTGAAGACTCCGTTCAAATCGGTCCCATAGGTTCGGAGCATGACGTCTGCAACGATTTTTGGCGGTTATGGTCCAATTTGGTCCACTTAGATTATACCAGAGTGGATAAAACTCAAAACTGCACCGTTTTGGACCACGGTGGATCGAATGGTGAAGACCCCACCCAAATCGGTCACATAGGTTCGCAGATATTCGCCCGTTGTCCCTCCCCTTGGGAGTAGTTCGAAAACACGCACTATATCGACGGAAAATATGGTCATACGAAGTCAACGAAAAAAAAGGTCACGAGGTCACGGGGTCAATGTCATTCAAGGTCACGCAACAAAGCCCAGAAATATAATCTCCGTTTCATTTCAAATTCAGCCATATGTCTTTTTGACATTTGGTTATGCCAAATGCACTATTTCGGCCTCCAAAAATACCTCTGCAGCGTGACCTTGCCAAAATGCCCGAGGCTGTAACTCGAAAACCTTACGTCAGATCGAGCTAATATTGCCACAGCTGAATTCAGGATCCAATAACCCTATACACCAATTTTGAACGTGTCGCATAACAGCAGCCCATGCTACTGTGCCATCATATAACTGAACATATTACATATATGCTTTCTATCCGACAATGTGAATTGATTACTGCTTTGTTTTATACTAGGAAAAGTCGCGAGATATGGAATACCATTATAAATCATGCATTGTATATCGCCGCCGAATCGAACTTCATGATGACAATCCTAGAGATGACATTGAAACAGCACAATAATAAAACACCGTTGCACATGACATATAGATAAACATATTTGCACTCTTGCCATTCGCGGACAACGAAAGCAAAATAAATATAAAATGACAACGAAGTTTTAAATAACTCGTCACTACACCGTTCAATATCAAATATTGCATACATCATTCATGAGGCATAGGTATCGCACAAACCAAACGTCCCTTCAAATGTACAAATTTAGCCAAAATATAACTGCATCATGTCGAGCGTATGAAGCGTATGAAGTCCATAATCGTAACGCAACTCAAAGACTACCATCCCAACGACCTCGCATACCCCCTCACTAGCAAAATCTATGTTGTCCGGCCTCATATAGCCACAATGCATGCCCGCTCGAGGTTTTAACTGTCACTACACTATCTAGCAGCCACTCCCCTCCTCTCGTGAGGGCAACCGAACCGACTCCTCCGCGGCGGATTGCGCGGCTGAACTGGCATCGGATTCGGTGCCTCCTGGCCGCGTGTCGGGCCCGCTGGGCGCCGGACCGTCCCTTGGCGACCCCGCGTCCGGCGCATCCCGTCCTCGCGCCATCTCCACATCACTGTCGTCCGGAGTCTCTGCCGACCGTCCCGTGTGGTGTTGCACCGTCAGACGGAACCGCCGGGTATCCATCCTACCCTGGTCCGGTCGGGCCCGCAACCGCCGGGTATCCATCCTACCCCGGTCCGGTCGGGCCCGGAACCGCCGGCTATCCATCCTACCCTGGTCCGGTCGGGCCAGCCGCCTAGCAGAGCCGGGACTTGGCGGCTCCGTACGCGGCACCGGTCGCCGCTTGTCGCTCAGAACCCGGCGTCGTCTCCGACAGGAGGCCGGTCTGAGGGCGACGCGAGGCCGCCTCGCCACGGCCGGCCGCGCAGCCCTGCTCCAGCGGCGGCTTGGCGGCGGCAGCACGGCCGACCGCAGCGCCAGTGACCTCTTCAATCCGGCCACACGGCTAGGACGCTGCGCCCAGACGGCCAGAAGCGCCAGCTGGGCGCCACGGCCGACCGGGACGGAGCCAGCAGACAGTCTGAGGCGCGGAGTGTCGCCGGGAGGGTCAGGAGACTCGCCCCGATCGCCGTCCGGAGTCCAGGCGAAGCCGGCCGACAGCGGCGGCCCGGTCAGAAAGGCAGCGGTGTGGAGCGGCGCCCCGCCGGCCGCTGCGGGCAGAGAGACGAGAGAAAGGGGGATCACCCATCGGTACCGCTACCACCAGTCAATCCAGTAAATCCAGTCAATCCAGTCAATCCATCCAGCCACAGACATGTAACACGGTTTAGTCCATATTGCAGAAAAAATACTCGTCAAAACCAATAGCTGTTTGGCCGAGAACGTACACCACTGGGCGTCATATAAATGCAACAGCAATATTGCTAATGCAATAAATGCAACTTTAAAGCTCCAAACCTACCAAACCACCACGAAATCCAGTGATAAAACACACGATAGAAGGCATTCACAACACCACTAAGCTAATGATCTCCGAGTTGCGCCACCGGGCCTGGGTCAGACTGGTGTCAGGTTCGCTAGTTCAAAATCGTACAATGATGAGAAACATGTTTACATGTTTTTCAGAGATAGAAGATTTCCACTGGGCCGTCGCTCGGAGAGTGGGAGGAGCCTGCGTGGGTGCGTGTGCGTGTGTGCGCGTACTGCGTGTGTGTGTGTGTGTGTGTGTGTGTGTGTGTGTGTGTGTGTGTGTGTGTGTGTGCGTGCGTGCGTGCGTGTCCGGCGGAGCATATTGGCACGTGGAGACCAAACGGCCGGGCCGATTTCGACGCGGGTGGCACTGTTTGAGGCGGCAAAACGGCGGACAGATTCTGGTTCCAGTTGTGGGTCAATCGATGGCACCTGGCACGTCGCGAATCAGTTCGCCGGCACCACTGGTCTACTTACTGCCGTGTCCGTGCTGGGAGTGATCAGCGAGGCCGGGCCTCTGCTGGTGACCAGGCGCCCCTGACAGCTGCAGAGTCGGCCCCACTCCGCCGGAGGGGTGCCCAGGCCCGCCGCCGCCGCCGCCGCCGCCGCCGGTCGCCTGCAGCTGCATCCGACCGGCGTGGACGGGTGGGGGCGGCCGGGGACGAACCGACGCCGTTCGACCGCCCGGCGGGGGCCGCCAGCTGGCAACCGGCGTCTGCGGCCGCTGCTGCCCGGCCCAGACCGGCTGCTGCTGCTGCTGCTGCTGCTGCTGCGGTCTCCAGCCGACCCCGCCCTCGCCGCCACCGCCGCCGGCTGCTGGCACCGACACCACGTGCAGCGCCGTCGGCCGCCCGGCGGCGGCGGCGGCGGCGGCGGGCGGCCAGGCAGCGCTGGCCTGCGGAGCGGGGCGCTGCCGGGCGGCGGCGGGCTGCACCCGCGGCTGGGCCGCCAGGTCCCTCCGGTACTGCTGCAGGATGGCCACGATCCTATCCCGCGTCCTGTCATCCTCCTCCGCAGGCTCGGCGGCGGCCGGCGGCGGTACAGGGCCCACAGGAGGCGGCGGCGGCTCCGGCCGATCCTGTCCCGTCACCACCGCCTCTAGGACGCTCTCAAACTCACGCAGCTGCTCGGCCAGGCGCGGCCCGCTCGGAGCGGTCATCGTCTGGAACGCACCGCCCTAGGTCAGAGGTCAGTGACGTCAGTGGACTTCACGGCACTGTCTCCGACTACTCAGTGTTCGCATGTAGCCAGCGTACGTCGTGATTATGATAATGCGCACGATTGTCATGGATATTGCGGGCCCCGTGAAGACAAGGCGGCAAACGAAGAGAGTATCGTTGTAAGCACAAGGAAGCAAACCGAGTGTGTGTGCAAATAATTAACTCTCAAAGAACAAGTCTAGGCTTACTCGTCATATGGTAGGTGCAGAAATAAATATTACCCGCCGAGGTAGTCCAGTGGAAAACACTATGGACTTCGGTGCACCGTGGGTTCGACTCCCACCAGGTCGCCCGCGTTGGTGTCTCGCCCGACCTGGCGAGGCCCTTGGGAAAGGCCTCGTAAACACAGTCCCAGGGAGTGGAGAAGGAGCGCCCCCTGCCATTGGGCGAAATGCCCGTGGGAAGGAGGGGGGGGGGGGGGGGTGAGACGAAAAAAATCACACCGGGCAAAAATACAATGTAAGAAATTATCGCGCCTATCCGCCGGCAGAGACCAGTTATCAACCCAACTTACCCGCCCCTGAGTGCCGGCCGCTGCCTGCGGCTGAGCGGCCGCTGCCTGCATCTGTGGCTGCTGCTGCTGGCGCTGTTGTTGCTGCTGCTGGACTGGCGCAGGCTGCTGCTGCTGCTGTAGCGGCTGGGCTGACGTCTGGCCCGAAGCCTGTGGGGCTGGCTGCTGCTGCTGCTGCTGCTGGGCTGGCGGCTGGGCTGGCGGCTGGGCTGGCGGCTGGGCTGGCGGCTGGGCTGGCGGCTGGGCTGGCGGCTGGGCTGGCGGCTGGGCCGGGGGCTGGGCTGGGGGCTGGGCCGGGGGCTGTTCGGCCGACCCTGGCTCCTGGGAGCGATACAACGTTATGGTCTCCGGCTGCCCCCCGCCGCCGCCGCCCGGCTCGTTCATAGCCTGCAGCATCTCCAGCACACTGATGCCACCACCGCCACCACCAACACTACCGCCTCTACCACTGCCACCACCACCACCACCGGCACTGCTGCCGCTGCCGCCGCCGCTGCCGCCGCCGCTGCCGCCGCCGCTGCCGCCGCCGCTGCCGCCGCCGCTGCCGCTGCCGCTGCCGCTGCCGCTGCCGCTGCCGCTGCCGCTGCCGCTGCCGCCACCGCCACCGCCACCGCCACCGCCACCGCCACCGCCACCGCCACCGCCACCGCCACCTCCACCGCTGCCGCCGCTGCCTCCGCCACCGCCACCGCCACTGGCACCACCAGCATCGGTATCAGGCTCCGTGCGACGCTTCTTGGACGCTCGGCCACCGGCGGGCGGCGCGCGGCGCCGGCGGGGCGGTTTAGCAGGAGCCCCGGTTGACTGTGCTGGAGGCGAGCCAGCGCCTGCCGCAGCGGCTGCCTGACCGGCAGGGCGCGCTGCTCCCGGTATAGAAGTCGGCAGAAGTGTAGCAGCGGCGGCCGGCTGGCCGGCCCGGTTCGCATGGTTCTGCTGGAATCCGGTCACCGGCTGGTACTTCGCGCCGGTCGCCGCTGACTGGTGAACGGCACCGCCCGATGGCGGCTGGTGATTGGTGCTATTGGCGGCGTTCTGCTGCGAGTAGCCCCCGCCCGGCGGTTGCGGCGGCTGGTGTCGGACGGCCACTCCGGCCTGCCCCGGAGTTTGCCCCAGTGGCTGGCCTGGCGTCTGACCCGGGTTCTGACCCGCTGTCTGACCCGGGGTTTGGCTCAGTGTCTGGCCTGGGACTTGGCCTGAGGTCTGGGCTGGTACCTGGCCTGGTACCTGGCCTGGGACCTGGCCTGGAACCTGGCCTGGAACCTGGCCTGGTACCTGGCCTGGTACCTGGCCTGGTACCTGGCCTGGGGTCTGACCGGGCGTCTGGTGGTAAGATCCAGCCGGCGCCGGCAGCTGGCGTCTCAGGCTGGCGGTTACTGGAGACTGGTAGCCGGCCCCCTGACCGACCTCACCGTGCATCCCGGCCGAGCTGACCGCCGCAGATGTCTGCCTCGGACCGGTCAGCCGCGTATGCAACTGGTGGTTAGCCGGTGCCGGCAGCTGGTGGTTAGCCGGTGCCGGCAGCTGGTGGTTAGCCGGTGCCGGCAGCTGGTGGTTAGCCGGTGCCGGCAGCTGGTGGTTAGCCGGTGCCGGCAGCTGGTGGTTAGCCGGTGCCGGCAGCTGGTGGTTAGCCGGTGCCGGCAGCTGGTGGTTAGCCGGTGCCGGCAGCTGGTGGTTAGCCGGGGTCGGCAGCGGGGCCGCGTGGTGTGCCTTGCTCGACACAGGTGACTGCTGAGGTTGCTGCCGAGAAGCGCCGCTGGCTGCCGGCATCTGGTGGTCTGGTCTGATCATGTTCTGCTGCTGCTCTTGCTGATACTGCTGGTGAAGCTGCTCCTGGGGCCGTCGTGGAGCCGTCAGCAGAGCCTGGAGCTGAGCGCTGGCAGCCAGCAGTCGCTGACGCTCAGCAGACATCGCCAGTGGCGTCCTCTGCTGCTGCTGCTGCGGAGGAGGGGGATTGGACGCAGGCTGCTGCTGAGAGAGTGGCGTAGGGCGGTGCTGCTGGGCATTGGGCACCGGTTGGTGATATTGGTGCGGACCGGAAGAGACCTGGTGTTGCTGATGAGGATTAGACCCGTACTGGTGTTGTTGGGCCGTGGATGTGTGCTCGGGTTGATGGTGGAGACCAGGCGCAGCTTGTTGCTGATGATAGGCACCAGGCGCGGCTTGGCTGTGCTGATGAGGACTGAATGCGTACTGATCCTGCTGAGGACTGGGCGTGGACTGGGGATGTTGATGAGGACTGGAAGTGGGATGGGGATATTGGTGAGGACTGGGAGTGGGATGAGAATGATGATGAGGACTTGGCGTGGAATGAAACTGCTGATGAGGGCTGGGGGTAGACCGGGGCTGGTGAGGACTTTGTGTGGACTGCGGGCGCTGGTGAGGACTTTGTGTGGACTGCGGGCGCTGGTGAGGACTTTGTGTGGACTGCGGGCGCTGGTGAGGACTTTGTGTGGACTGCGGGCGCTGGTGAGGACTTTGTGTGGACTGCGGGCGCTGGTGAGGACTTTGTGTGGACTGCGGGCGCTGGTGAGGACTTTGTGTGGACTGCGGGCGCTGGTGAGGACTTTGTGTGGACTGCGGGCGCTGGTGAGGACTTTGTGTGGACTGCGGGCGCTGGTGAGGACTTGGCACAAGATTATTCATCTGCTGATGGGGGCTTGGCGCGGGATTAGGCTGTTGGGGACCGGGTGAGGAATGAGATTGCTGATGAGGACTGGGCGCCGCTCGATGCTGCTGATGAGGACTGGACGAGGTCTGCTGCTGCTGCTGAGAATTCGCAGCGTACTGCTGAGGCTGCTGAGGACTGGGTGTAGTCCGCTGCTGCTGCTGCTGGGGCTGAGCAGCAGTGCTCGCGTACCCCGTCTGCAGGTGATGTTGATACCCTCCCGGCGTGAACTGGCGCTGTGGCGCACCCGTCACCGGCGGCTGCTGGTGGGCGGCGGGTGCTGCCTGGCGGGTCAGCCCCGCCGGCTGCGCCTGCGGCTGCTGCTGCTGCTGCTGCTGCTGCTGCTGCTGCTGCTGCTGCTGCTGCTGCTGAGGTACACTGCTGGCAGGTCTCAGCTGGTGAGCCGCTGGCGGCGCCAGGTTCAGGGCTCCCACCGTCGCCGGTACCGGCTGGTACGGATTGTGTGCTACTGACACCGCCGCGGACCAGCGCTGGGACAGCTGGTGACCGGGACTGCCCAGCGCCGGGGCCGAGTTGCGGACCCCGTCCAGTGGAGGCGCGTGCCGCGCTGCTGCAGAGTTTGGTGAAGAGTGGCGAGGCGGAGCATTTTCCGGTGACTGGTGTGAGTTCACCGCCGCATCAGCTGAGAAGCGCGAATGTGCCGGAACTGGCGAGCTCTGTCCCGTGCTGGCCGCGGCAGTTGACTGGGGACTGACACTCGCTCCAGCCTGCGGCTGTCGGCGGGGGCTCGACAGTGAAGGCGACTGGTGGTGATCGGCCGCTGCTGGTAACTGGTGACGAGCCACGCCTGGCGACTGAAGACCGGCTCCTGCTGGCGACTGAAGACCGGCTCCTGCTGGCGACTGAAGACCGGCTCCTGCTGGCAACTGAAGGCCGGCTCCTGCTGGCGACTGAAGACCGGCTCCTGCTGGCGACTGAAGACCGGCTCCTGCTGGCGACTGAAGACCGGCTCCTGCTGGCGACTGAAGACCGGCTCCTGCTGGCGACTGGACGGCGCTGCTCGGCCCGCCCGGCGGACTCATCATCCCCAGCTTCCCCTGTGCAGCGCTGTCGGGCCACGTGGCATGCGGCGGCGTCTGCCCCGAGCCGGATCGGCGTCTGCCAGGGCCACTCTTCTGTCTGCTGCGAGCGGGACTGGCCGTGCGGGGGCCAGCGCCGGTCTCCGCCACCAGCGAGCCGAACCACTTGGAGTCGAACTCCGTCAGGCGGATGGGCGCGTTCGTCACAACGGAGAGACGGTCCATCATGGTCCAGCCACCACCGCCACCGCCGCCGCCGCCGCCGCCGCCGCCGCCGCCGAGCTCAAGGCCCGATGTTAGTGAAGCGAGTCCAGCCAGAGGCGACACGCCCTCTGCTGGTGCTCCGAGCGGCGGCCGGTGCAGGCGGCCCGAGAGAGCTTTCATCGCGCCGCCCCCGCCCCCGCCGCCGGTCATCGCGCCGCCCCCGCCGTCGGCGCCGGCCGTCACACCGACCGGCGCGCTCAGCGGCCACGCGGCGAAGGATTTCAGTCCACGAGCCCGTTTGGGCGTCGCTGCCAAGCCGGCGAGCGCGGTGCGACGCGCTGCTGCGGCGGCCGCCTGCTGCCGCGCGGCGAACGTCTCCAGCCGCGCGGCGTCCGGTGCCCGCTCCGCCGCTCCGACTGTCATATCCAGCGGACAGTCGGTCGCCGGCTCCAGTTTGATTGGCGGCCGGCCGGCCAGCGCGGCAATGCGCGCCGCCTCGGCGCTGGCGGCCGGGCCGGCGCCGGGTCGCGCCTGCGGTGCCGAGCGCGGCGCACAGCCGGTTAGTGAGCCCCGCTCCGCCTGCAGTTTGCGGCGCAGCAGCTCCAGGCCCCGCCGTACACCGCCGGTGCCGGCCGGCCGCGGGCCACGGCCGCACGCCGTCACCCGCTTACCCTCCGGCGGCGGTCGCAACGGAGGGCGGACTGGCGCGGTAACGGGACCAGCGCTGACCGACGTACCCGCGGTCGGCGGCCGGACGCCGTTCATCAGCGGCAGTGGAGGCTTCACGTCCAGCGCAGGACTGACCTTTTCTGCCTTAATCTGAGGCGTCTTCCTCGGACTCCTGCCGTCCGCGGTGGCCCTGGCCGGCGACCTCAGCGTACCAGCCACACTCCTACCGCCACCGCCTCGCAGGAACCGCTCGTAGCCCTTCTCAATCCCGTGGAACTGGTCGATCGGTTCACTCTTGATGCGGACGACGAATTTGCTGTAGTCGATCTCGAGGAAGCGCAGGTCGCGCGTGATATTCATCAAACAGGCGGGGTCGGCGAGGTAGGCGCGGCACAGGGCGCGTAGCCGCCGCCAGCCCAGCGACCAGCTGAGTCGCTTCCAGCGCGTGCTGCTCAGCACGACCAGCAGGTCGGCGGCCAGCTGCTCCGACACGCCCAGCGCGTCCAGCGCCGGCCCGCAGTCCGACAGCACGTCGTAGCTCTGATCGCCAGCCTGATCCGGCGTCCCGCCCGGCCGCTGACAGCCCGCCGGCTGGTCCGTGGGTGGGTCAGACGGTTGATCAGAGGGCCGGTCAGAGGGCTGGTCTGATCGCTGGTCCGTTGGCTGGTCGGAGTTAGTAGGAACGGCGGAGTTATGCTCGGAGTTGCTGCCAGAACTCTGACCCGATTGCTGGGCAGGGTTCTGTATAGCCGACTGGTCGAAACCGTGGCTAGAAAGCTGACCAAGGTTCTGGTAAGGCGGCGGATCACCACTCTGGTAAGGCGGCGGATCACCACTCTGGTAAGGCGGCGGCTCACCACTCCGGTAAGGCGGCAGCTGCTCGGCATACTGATACTGAAGCTGACCAGGCTCCTGGTACCCGCGCTCTCCCACTTCGTCAATTCCGCTGTCGCGACGATCGGAGACGTGCCTTAGCAGCTGGTCGATGAGTCCATCTGCCGACGCCTGGAAGGCCGCATCACTCGGCTCCATCGCACCGCTGCTACGCCTTTCGGGCAGCCCGCAGCTGGCAGAAGTACCCGACCACCCACTTTTCACCACACCACCGGGACCCGCCACCACGCTCCCTCCCGGGTCCTCGGGCGCTTTAGTCCCACCTCTGCCCTGCGGCACTCCGCTCTGTCCCGGCGTGTCCGGCGGCTCACTGCGCACCACCCCGACAGCTGCCGGAGCCTCCTCGTCAGGCTCTTCCTTCAACAGAGCAACACCAGGAACAGTCGCCGTCCTACCGGGCTCACTCGAGCCATTCCCAGACAGTGCCGGCGGGACGGCGGTGTCGGTGGAGCCTTCAGGGGCTGCCGGCGCGGCCAGGCGGCAGTGCCACGTCGGTCTGTCACTGCCATCGCTCTCTGACGCCTCTGAACCGACCGTTCCCGCACTAACCGCCGCCGGGTCGCGCTCAATCGTGACCGTCACACCGCCACACACTCCACCACCGACTGTCTCAGCCTTCATCGCCCCACAGCCGACCGTCTCAGCTTTCTTCTGTCCGTCTCCGGCAGTCTGGCTAGGTTTCGACTCTGGCTCTGGGTCTGGCGACTCGGGAAGGTCCGGCTGATCCGACAGCTGCTGCAACTGGCGCAGAGCGGCGTCACTCGGCTCCAGTGAGAATGCCGACAGCACGCACTCGCGGCTGACGCGCCTGCTGTCTGCGGTGAGTTCCGCCAGGCGGGAGAGGCCGGCGGCCAGCACACGGCGACACCGTGCCGCCTCCTCCTCCTCACCGCCGCCGCTGCCGTCACCACCGCCACTGCCACTGCCGCCCTCCTCCGTCAGTTTCAGGTGTTCAAGCCGGTTCGTCTCCAGCGTCAGGGCCCGGACACATAGCTCGATGGCCAGTGGACGGAGCTCGGTCCCGAACTGCCAGACACAAGCAACACACACTCAGATACAGATACTGAACGAATTCACGGAAAGGCGAGGAAATCACTTGACACCAACACCAGATAAACAAGCCCACTGTCTCTCATATGCTGTCATCAAGCATCTAAGTATTGACTGGCATATATCAATATGTACTGCGTCAAGGACAAGAATAAACCAAATGCGGCAATGCAGAGGCAAACACCAATATACTAAAAGAGCAGCCCCATCTCCCCCACGTCCGCCCTAGTAACCGTAGGGCACGACACGTCCGTCCTAGTAACCAGTATGTCTCTTAGCAGCACTGGCGGGCAGATCACAGCAGCCGCGGACTCACCACGTGACTGGTACCGTGCGCGAACGCGATGAGGTGCGGCGCTAGCTGGGTGCGCGACACGATACGGCGTGCGATCGGCTCCACGTCGGCCGGCGCCGGCGCCTCCTCCCGCACCAGCTGTGCCCACTCCACCGTCAGGTCGCTGGCGGGACACACGCACACGGTCACGGTCTCGGTCTCGGTCTCGGTCTCGGTCTCGGTCTCGGTCACGGTCTCGGTCACGGGTGACGGGTGACGGGTGACGGGTGACGGGTGACGGGTGACGGGTGACGGGTGACGGGTGACGGGTGACGGGTGACGGGTGACGGGTGACGGGTCACAGGTCACAGGTCACCGGTCACCGGTCACCGGTCACCGGTCACGGTCACGGGTCACGGGTCACGGGTCACGGGTCACGGGTCACAGGTCACAGGTCACCGGTCACAGGTCACCGGTCACCGGTCACCGGTCACCGGTCACCGGTCACCGGTCACGGGTCACGGGTCACGGGCTACGGGTCACGGGTCACGGGACGGGACACGGATTACGGATCATTATCACAGTGACCAGCGCCGACAGCGCGTCGCCAACCGTCGACAGGTAGGGATACTTACTGCTATCCGACACAGGGTCAGCTCCACCGGATCAGTCGGTGGCTCGAGCGGCCCCCGGAACCCCAGCTGGTTGTGAGTGAGCAAATTAGCGCCAAGGGGGATGTGGCGCCCACGGTGATATCCCACATACAAACACCGAACACAGTCGCACACGCGGACTCACCAACCCCCGTCGTCCACACCTGACACCTGAGGGAAAGGTCCAAGAGTCCAAACAACCCCCAAAGAGAGAGAACAAACTGAGGAGCAATCCACAAAAGGTAACAGGAAAGAATCGAACGCGCATCAGATTGAGAGTCGATAAGTGTTTCCGCAAGCTCCAGTACGGAGGTGCGCAATATAAAAACGTTGACCTAGTCCGACAAACTATTCCCATAATTCAGAGCTACTGCAGGGAGTATTATTCATCCTCCACACACGAGTAGATTTCGTTACCAGATAGAGCGGACGAGAGACGTATTCAATAACTCACAGCACGTGCAGATCGTCTGGCCGGAGCAGAGCCTGAACCAGCACCAGCTGGCTGAGGAAGGCAGCCACGCGCGCCGCCTGACGCCACATCCGCTGTCGGCAGTCGCGCCGCGCCACGAACCGGCGCACCAGCGCCACAGACGCCGCGCCGTCCAGCGCCGACAGCTGGCGGCGGAACGGACTGTCAGTGAGGCTCAGAACGGGCCGTCAGTGGGGTTCAGAACGGACCGTCAATGAGGCTCAGAACGGACCGTCAGTGAGGCTCAGAACGGACCATCAGTGAGGCTCAGAACGGACCGTCAGTGAGGCTCAGAACGGACCGTCAGTGAGGCTCAGAACGGACCGTCAGTGAGGCTCAGAACGGACCGTCAGTGAGGCTCAGAACGGACCGTCAGTGAGGCTCAGAACGGACCGTCAGTGAGGCTCAGAACGGACCGTCAGTGAGGCTCAGAACGGACCGTCAGTGAGGCTCAGAACGGACCGTCAGTGAGGCTCAGAACGGACCGTCAGTGAGGCTCAGAACGGACCGTCAGTGAGGCTCAGAACGAACTCCGTGCCACTAGTCACCTCAATATCTCAAAGAAACACCTACATATCTCAAACTAGCTATTACACGAAGAAATTGATCGAGGAAAACATGACAAGTGGATGAAATATATCTCTCATCCAATGCTCGTTTAAATCACAATTATACAAATAAGACAAAATAAAAAACGATACTCACCAAAGCGATAATAACATCTTTTTCTTTGTACTTGAACAGGAGGGCAATGTAGATATCCAAGAGCAACAACCTATGAACGTCGGAACACATTTCTTTAAACGCGCCATCCGCCATTTCTTGGCACCTGAAAACAAAACAAGTAATGTTATATTGGACAGGACTTTACATACAGAAGTCAGGAATGTCAATGTCCAACAAATGAAGATCAGATGATGTAAGACCATTTACATAAAAATAAGCCCCAATTTACTAACAAGAATACAACACTAATTTACGAAAATGGGAATCCACACAAGTAAAAATACACACGACTGTCGAATTACAAAATCATAGGTACTGAGTCAGCACGGGATCTGACGTACCTGTGGCAGTGGCGGACCAGTGCCAGTGCCAGGTCCTCGCAGCGAGATTCGCAGAGCGTCTGCAGCCGCAGCGTCAGCAGGGCGGGACGCTCCGAACAGCAAAACTCCAGAGCTGCAACAGCCAGCCAACAGAGTGACGCAGGCGTCCGCAGAGCACCGCCAGACTAACACCAGTAAGGCGCCGTAGTTGGCGATCAACGAGCGAGCGCAAACGAAATGTATGGGGAATTTCGACTCGATCGGGCAAGTAGTTTCTGAGATACAAAACGGGTGCGCACGTACGCACGTGCGCACGTGCAGAGGCACCCACCGTTGACTTGTGGGAAAGTGGGGGGCTGAGAGGTCCCTAACCACACACCAAATTTGAACACAATCGGCTCAGATGTTCCAGAGATATAGAATGGGGTGTGTACACGTGCGCACGTGCAAAGCCATCCCACCCCGGACTTGTGGAAAGGCGGCGGCTGAGAGGTCCCTAACCACACACCAAATTCTAACACAATCGGCTCAACCGTTCCTGAGATAGAGAATAGGGGTGTGCACGTGCGCACGTGCAGAGGCACCCACCCCTGACTTGTGGGAAACTGGCGGATGAGAGGTCCCTAACCACACACCAAATTGAACACAATCGGCTCAGCCGTTCCTGAGATATAGAAAAGGAGTGTGCACGTGCGCACGTGCAGTCACCCTACCCCTGAGTAGTGTGCAAGTGGCGACTGAGGGGTCCCTAACCACAAACGAAATTTGCACATAATCTGCCCAGCCGCTGCGGAGTTATTGCGAGAAAATATTTGTCAACACCCCTCACGCGGCACGCGGCACGCGGCACGCGGCACGCGGCACGCGGCACGCGGCACGCGGCACGCGCCAGGCGCAGTGGTAGTCACCTACATGAGTCGGGACTGGTCTCAAACAGGGTAAGTTAGATGGGGCTGCTCAGCAAAGAAGTCCGCTTGTCAATCAGACGTGCGGTTGCAGATATATGAGCTTCTCAAAAGCGTCGCCACGGGTCTGGTCGAGTCGGGCCGGGCCGCTCATAATCAGATTTTCCCCATACACCACGGAAGGACGAGCGAGCGCTTCGCGCTTGCGCGTAATAACATACAGGCTAGCTAACACATAGTCCGCTACAACTCGGCCATCGACAACCTCCTACTGTTACGAGGCATACACCGCCGCTTAACCCTATTCCCTGCGGGTGGCCAGTGTTACGTTAACCTGCGGGAGTGGGGGAGGGGGGGGGGGACAGATTCTGCTCCCCTCCCCCCCCCCCCCAGAGATTTCGAGAACCGCTCGGTCGATTTCGATGGGACAAACACCATTCGACTCGCCATAAAAGGATCTTTATTTTACAGACCCATATTTGTTTTTTTTTTGTTTAAAAAAATCGTCAGGGCCCAGCGGGCAAAACAAATAAGAATATTTTTGGTGTATTTTGAAAGGTCATTATGGTCATGTGGTTTGACCGCTTTTCATGGAACAAACGTTTTTTGGCTTGAAATGTACAGGCCTTTAATATATATCAAAAGAAAAAATTCAAAAATAGGCGTAATCAGGGGATTAAAGGTTCACATAGGATAGGATATTCTGAAATAGGATATTCTCAATAGGATTTTCTGAAAACAAATATGTGCTTGCTTGTTTGGGGGCGATATGGACGTCAGATAAGGACATTGTTTGCAGTAATTTGTTAAATGTAATATAGTGCGCATAGGCGTATCCAGGTAAATAACGTGGAGGGGCACCATTGGACTAACGCTTTTTCATTAACTTGCTAATTTGAGGGTGGAGCAAACGCAATGTTTCGGTGGCTCTTTTCTACGTCGCATACATTTTCACACACTTATGTTCATCTTAGATAGGATGAATGCACTGTTCCAAGCAATGGCACACTCAGGACAGGGGAGCCATGCTGGCAGCTACTAGAGAGTAAAACTAGAGACTGGAGCCGCCTCTACTGACTTTTGTTTAGTGTGACAAGGCACTATGGGATTGATTATCATGTATACCCAATATGTGCAATCCCAGTATTTATGATGCATATTGCTGTGAAAATGTATCTGACGCATATATTGTACCGCAAAATACGAAAGAAGTATGCGCCACACAAGCGCATTCGTAACCATTCAAGTGTGACATTGCCTCTTAAAAATAAGGGCCTGGAACCGCCTCTGCAGGGCCGATTTTTTCCCTCAAATTTTGACAAAACACGTGTACATCAATTGCAGGAAAAGTCACAAAGTTTAAAGACGCTGGACCCAACTGTTTGGGCGCGGCAAGCGAAAAAAAAACACAACAGAGGGGGGGGGGGCAGAATCTTCCCCCGCAGGGAATAGGGTTAAGATGACGTGATTGAGGTGACGGCGGTTTTAGCCCACCACACCGATCAGGGCATTCAACGCTTCATTCAGTATTTTGTTCAGTATTTAGTTGACTTCGGGCGTCATGCAGATAGGTGCAGGCACCTGACTTGCCCACTCTGGTCTCGCTCATGATCAGTTATGGCCATGTTGTCAATTATATAATTGTGAGACAATGCATGCATCCCACTCTTTCCTAGGCGTGGAGGTACATCTCCCGCTTCCAGTGTCCATCGAGTCTGCTCTTGAATATGTTGAGAGTATCAGCGGTGACTATGTTCTCTGGCAGGGCATTCCAGTTGATCGATCTGATGCTCCAGTGGTTTTTCCTTATCCTGGTTTGGGCATGAGGCTTCGCGATCTTGAGTGGATGTCCCCTGGTGGTTCTGGAAGTCGGTTCCTGGAAGAACACTTCACGAGGCACGTCCAGCTGGCCGTGCATCACCTGGTAGACGAGGATGACGTCCCCCCTGCGCCTCTGGTACTGCAGCGATGGTAGGCGTAGTGCTTTCAGGCGCTCTCCGTAGGGCAGCTGGCGCACCTCTGGTATCAGCCGTGTTGCTCGACGCTGCACCCGCTCGACGAGTCGCTGATCTTCCTTGTTGTGCGGGCCCCAGACAGCGTTGCCGTATTTTAGATGAGGCCGAACCAGAGTTTTGTACAGCCGCGGCAGCGTTTGTGCATCAATGTTCTCGAAGGATCGTCGAATGGCTCCCAAGACTCGGATTGCTCTGGACACCGCCTCTGCCGCCTGTTTTCTGAACTTTAGGTCTTCATTCACTACCACACCTAGGTCCCTCCCCTCTTCCAGTTGTATGCGTTCGGTGCTAAGGTGTAGGCGTGTCTAGGATTGGCGGGACCTAGGTGGAGAGTCTTGCACTTCTTCGTGTTGAAAGACATGATCCACTCGATTGTCCACCGTCCCAGGGCGTCCAAGTCAGCTTGCAGTTGGTCCTTTCCAGTTTGGCTGTGCACAGTAGAGTACACCTTCGCGTCGTCTGCAAAGAGCTGTACTTGGCTGCTCACGCACGAGGGGAGGTCATTTACAAACAGCAGAAACAGTGTCCGTCCGAGAACAGATCCTTGTGGTATTCCACTGACAACTGGTGCCCAGTCTGACTTTGTGCCGTTTACGATCACCCTCTGTCTTCTTCCCAGTAGAAATTCCTGCACCCAGAGTAGCACGTTCTCCCTGATTCCCATGCCATGCATTTTAATGAGGAGTCGTTGATGTGGAACAGAGTCAAACGCCTTATGAAAATCAAGATACCCTACGTCCACGGGGAGTCGATCTTCAATTTGCCGACTCCAGTCTTCGATACAAGTTAACAGTTGGGAGACACACGATCGTTTTGCCACAAAGCCGTGCTGCGCTGTGTTTAGTTGTCCCGTGACTTGCATGTGCTCCATGATTCTATCCCGAAGGAGTGACTCGCAAACCTTAGAGAGCACAGAGGTAAGGCCTTAGAGAGCTGGTCTATAATTGGTTGCATCTTGCTTGCTTCATTTTTTAAATATTGGCACCACCTCTCCGACTTTCCAGTCTTCCGGAACAGTGTTTTCCACCAGTGATTTCTGGAAAAGCGTGCATAGTGAGATGCTGAGCGGTGTGGCAAGATTGTGGAGGATTTTTGGATGAAATCCATCAGGTCCGGGGAAGATGCTGGACGGAGTCTTTTAAGTTTCGCCTCAACTTGGGCTGGGGTGACTTCTATGTTTTCGAGCATCTAGCCCTCCCACCTGTAAGGCAGAGAAGGAATCCTTGAGCAGTCTTCGTTGGTGTACACGCTCGCGAAGAAACGACTTAGCATCTCGGCCTTCTCGCCATCAGTGGTTGCCTCTGCCTCCGTTCCGTCCTGCTTCTTGAGGTTAGCGACTCCGAATTTGGTTTAGGTGCGGCTGCTTACATAGCGCCAGAACGCCTTTGGGTCTGCTTTTATATCCCCTGCCAATTTTGTCTCGAAATTTCGTCTGAGCTCTCTGGTCAGTCGTCTGAGGTCATTCCTGGTCCTGACGAAGCGCTGGTGGTTCGCGGGCCCCGGATTCCTCGCGTAAACTCTCCAAAGCTTCAGTTTCTTTTTTCCTTAGTGCCATTGCTTGCCGTGTCATGTAGATATTCTTCCTTTTAGCTAGCGGACGGAGGATTGGAACGCATCGTTCGATGGCCTGGCGCAGATGACTACAGAAGAACTCGGTAGTACGCACTGACGTTGAGGTTATCAGCCTCCTCCCACGGCACATTGCACAGCATGTCCGTCATACGGCTGAGGTCGGCCTTGTGGAGGGCGCGCTTTTCAATTTTGCTCGGCTCCACCGAAGAGTAGCACTCTAGCTTGAAATCTAGCAACACATGGTCACTACTGCCGAGACCTGGGCGGGTCCCGAGGTCTCTGGCCATTTACTCCTCGTTGGTGAAGACGAGGTCCAGGGTGCTGGGCGCAGTGTCATGTCTGAATCTGGTCGGTTCTCTGACATGTTGGTGTAAATAGCACTCCCTAGTGTTCTCGAGAAAAGTGTACGAGTGGAAAAGTGAGGGTGCATTACAAATTCCTGCGGGCCAGTCAATGTTGTTCATGTTTAAATCCCCAAGGATCAACAGGTGTGATGGACGCGTGTTTGTTACTGTTTCTAGAAGGTTGCATAGTGCGTTCGTATCGACTGGGTCAGCTGAGGGACTTCGATAAATGCAGCAAAGGCATATAATGTCAGGTTCATCTCACGCGATCTCCATACACAGCTCATCTCTTTTGTTAAGGAATTGGTCGCCGTTGGTGTATAATACTCTGAGCCCATGCGCTCCGTGTCAGGCTGAGCCACCTTTAGTGAGTCGGTGTCGTCCCGCATCCCGCTGGCTGGGCTCAGTAGGGGACCTTTGTGGCGCCTGCAGTGCTGGACTGGCGGTCTGGGCAGGACTGGATGGTCCCGCATCCCGCCTTGTGGCGCTTGCCGGAGGTCTGACTATTGGATCTGTAATGTTTGTGGGCTCTCCAGGGTCCCTACTCGCAGAGCTTCCAGCTGGCAGTTGTGATATACCCTGTGTGATGTTGGATGGTCACAGCTCCTGGTTGGTGGGGCCTGCGGGTGGAGCTGGGGCTTGCTGGGTGTTGCTGGTTGCAGGTGGCCTAGGTCCCCTTATGATCTTCCCTCTCCGAATGAGAAGGTCTGTTTCACCCTTCCCTTTCCTCTAAGCCAGCTCGACCCTCAGCTTTTTCCCTTCTTCCCTTTCCTCCAGAGACATGGAATGGGTCAAACGGGCATGGTGGGTCATGGTGGGTCAAACGGGCATTAGGGTCAATCATTTAGTTACTCTCCTTGCACATAGATGGCGCCGAAAGCTAGCTCGCAGACAGATGGCAGTAGTTGATCAAGTTCAATTAAAAACATACCTAGCCCTCTGGTGGCCACACAATGAAGCACAGTGACCCAAAATTCATAAAAATGCATGCCAAAATCGAAATCGGCAGCCCGAATAACCCCTAAAACGACCTGGGATAAACTATTGACACCAGATGTATCCAAAGGTCATGACCTCGGATGACCTCTGATGACCTTGGAAGGGCTATGGTGCCAGTGGTTTACAATACATTGCTATAGGCTGTTGGTGCACCAACAAATATGCAATTGCCGTTTACATTTTTAACCTTTATGACGCACGGGCCAGACATGGTTCCGGAAATTACATCATAGGTCATTGACCTGACATGACCCCAGGTTAACCTTGGTGTCAAAACATGTCACACTGTCCCATCTGAGGGTATAACAAGTTTCAAGGGAATCCTCACTGCCGTTCGGACATTATTTTAAAAAACGTCAATCGGCCCACACGATACTGCATTGATATTGCAAATATGGCAGTTGCATCGGGTTGCAAATGGCGGGCTGAGTTTCTGCAGCTGCTTTCCCATTTTACTTGTGCTGCGTAGTTCACGAATGGTCACCAATGCACCAATGTTAGTTTCCATAAGTTCATCTGAGTTGCTGATTTTGCAGGTTCATTGACAAGATATCGGGAAATGTGCCTGAAAACTGGACGCGATCGGTGTCTTCCCAGTTGGAAGTGCCCCGCTTACATTGCAAGTGGCGGGCACCGTTTTCATGGCACATGAACAGTTTTGGTATTGGAGGACACACACATGATGAAGCTATGCCACACTGGTGCTAGTTGTATTATATCTTATATAATTGTTGATGTATAGATGCAAATAGGTTAAAAAGTGGGTAATCCCTCTGGGCGGCACTACGCTGAACAGGCGCGGCTGACCACCCTAATGCCCATTTGACCCACCATGATACTGATAGCCCTGTTCCCGTGGCGTCTCTAACCTCCTCCAAGTTGATCCAACTTGCAACTGTCCTATCCTATTACAGACAGTTGCAAGTTGGAGCAACTTGGAGGAGGTTAGAGGAGGTTAGAGGCGCCACTGGAACAGGCCCATAGTCTATCGGCTGGGGACTGGTCGGAACCAGCACATAGTCTATCGGCTGGGGACTGGTCGGAACAGGCCCATAGTCTATCGGCTGGGGACTGGTCGGAACAGGCACATAGTCTATCGGCTGGGGACTGGTCGGAACAGGTCCACAGTCTATCGGCTGGGGACTGGTCGGAACAGGCCCATAGTCTATCGGCTGGGGACTGGTCGGAACAGGCACATAGTATATCGGCTGGGGACTGGTCGGAACAGGCCCATAGTCTATCGGCTGGGGACTGGTCGGAACAGGCCCATAGTCTATCGGCTGGGGACTGGTCGGAACAGGCCCCTAGTCTATCGGCTGGAGACTGGTCGGAACAGGCCCATAGTATATCGGCTGGAGACTGGTCGGAACAGGCCCTAGTCTATCGGCTGGGGACTGGTCGGAACAGGCCCATAGTCTATCGGCTGGGGACTGGTCGGAACAGGCCCATAGTCTATCGGCTTGGGACTGGTCGGAGATTTTCTCTCTCCAAATAAGGCGACCAGACAATATGTCAGTTTATGAGTTCACAGTAGATGCAAAAAAAAATCCAAAAACAGGACCCGGCACCGCCACCGCTCATAAATGAGTTGGCACCGGCATCAAGCCCGGCCACATGTGGCAGCACCCGCCAGGTCCGGCAGCCAGCAATCTGCATGTCTGCATTATACATTAAACAATATTTTAACCCCCCCAACTTGTGCTAAGCCCGGCATGAGACCGGCAAGCGTGAGTTCAAACACAGCTTCAGTCCCGCCGGGCCTGAATTTGGGCCTGGCGCCGGCTCCGTCCTGAAATTTGCATACCTAGTATTTGCATCCCTAGCTGGACAATGTCATTTCAACATGTAATCTGGCAAGCTGGTGACTGGCGAGACAAAACAAGTGGATGAATGCTTCTTCCACACGGTTGGTGCTGACCTTGTTGTTCGGTTACCGTCTCCTTGGCGAGCAGCCGTTTGAGCACCGGCTGGTCCCAGGGCCCGTCAGTCAGGCTCTCCAGCTGACTGCAGGCGGACTGGGCGGCCGGCAGAGGCAGGGCGCGGCCGGCGGCGGCCACCGCCTCCGCCAGCTCGGCACGCCGCTCCGCCGCCAGCTGCGCCCACTCGCCACGCAGCAGCAGCTCCAGCGTCAGCCTGCCAGAGAATGGTCACTGGTCAGCATGCTGCGCCCACTCGCCACGCAGCAGCAGCTCCAGCGTCAGCCTGCCAGAGAATGGTCACTGGTCAGCATGCTGCGCTCACTCGCCACGCAGCAGCAGCTCCAGCGTCAGCCTGCCAGAGAATGGTTACTGGTCAGCATGCTGCGCCCACTCGCCACGCAGCAGCAGCTCCAGCGTCAGCCTACCCGACAATGGTCACTGGTCAGCATGCTGCGCCCACTCGCCACGCAGCAGCAGCTCCAGCGTCAGCCTGCCAGAGAATGGTTACTGGTCAGCATGCTGCGCCCACTCGCCACGCAGCAGCAGCTCCAGCGTCAGCCTACCCGACAATGGTCACTGGTCAGCATGCTGCGCCCACTCGCCACGCAGCAGCAGCTCCAGCGTCAGCCTGCCAGAGAATGGTCACTGGTCAGCATGCTGCGCCCACTCGCCACGCAGCAGCAGCTCCAGCGTCAGCCTGCCAGAGAATGGTCACTGGTCAGCATGCTGCGCCCACTCGCCACGCAGCAGCAGCTCCAGCGTCAGCCTGCCAGAGAATGGTCACTGGTCAGCATGCTGCGCCCACTCGCCACGCAGCAGCAGCTCCAGCGTCAGCCTGCCAGAGAATGGTCACTGGTCAGCATGCTGCGCCCACTCGCCACGCAGCAGCAGCTCCAGCGTCAGCCTGCCAGAGAATGGTTACTGGTCAGCAGCAGCCGGTCAGCCAGCCACAGTGGCCACTGACTGGTCAGCCAGCCACACAGTGGCCACTGACTGGTCAGCCAGCCACACAGTGGCCACTGACTGGTCAGCCAGCCACACAGTGGCCACTGACTGGTCAGCCAGCCACACAGTGGCCACTGGTCAGCCTGCTGGGCAAGGGTCACTTGTCAGCTTAAGCTACAACAGTCCCTAGTCGGCAGTCTGGCATATGCTTATGCAGGGAATGGCAATTGCAGGCCAGCATTGCAAGCAGGCATGGGGACGAAGCCGGCTTCGGTTTCGACTTCGGCTTCACGAAGCAACACTTTTCTCACATTTGCTTCGACTTCAGCTTCGGCGACAGTTTAGAAACGGTCGTATTTGGCTGCGACTTCTCGACATTTTGACCAGCTCACTTCAGTGTAGGCTTCGCCTTCGTGTCGTTTTAAATGGCTTGCTCTGGCGTTGGCTTCGGCTTCGTGTCTTCTTTGGTGGTTGGTGTTCAGTTTCGACTTGGGCTTCGTGACATCTTTACCGCATGGCCTCGTCTTCGACTTTACGGAAGCCCACATTTCCTTTCTAACCATGTTTCGCTGCTGACTTCGACTTGGGAAGCTTCGACCCACCAGCGTTTACTTTCAGTTCCTGTTTCACTTTACCCTGGCACCACGAACCCTCCCGAGTCCCGAGATCTTCTAGAGGGGGGGGGGGGGGACGCTTTGCTGTGTAACCTATGAACATTACAAACCGAAAAATAGCATATACTATAGTTTACAACAGCTCAAATCACTTAAAAGGGATTCGGCTTCGTGAATTTAAAACCGGCTTTTGATACTAAAACGTACCTACATAATAAGCGATTGTCGTCGGCTTTGGCTTCGCGTTTCTCAAGTATCAAGTCACTTCTTTCGCTTTGGCTTCCGAGAAAAAAGCAACTGAAATGTCGAGGTTTGGCTTTGGCTTTCATTTGTTAAATTTCGAAGTTACCAGCTTCAACTTCGACCTGGCGGTTCAACACTTCTTGGTCGCAAATGTTGACTTCGGCTTCGCGATGCAGGGTTTCAGAGATATTGACGTCGGCTTCGAATTCGTGCTTGTGTCAGCCACACCGCCCACATGACTCTGCCTTGGCCTCGAAGCCAGAAACAACTGGCTTCGTACCCAAGCCTGATTGGAAGCTGTACAGCAATGCCTTCTGCCAACTGCAACACGGTCAGCCATCAGCCCGTCATTCAAAAATTCCCACAACATGTGCCTATGAGAATGCCCTGAGGATTTCACCGCATGGTGTGTATTACCTGACAGGTTGAAGGAATGTGATAACAATAGAGCATTTTACATAGTGTAACTGACCTGTGCAGATGCTGAATGAGTTGGAGGAGGCCATTGCTGTCTGAAGCCACTGCTGTATTGGGTAGCTTTGAGGCTTCTGTCCATGTTGATATTACAGCAGCCACTCTGTCAAGGTACACTGCACCAGCCTTTTCCAGCAATATCTCAAGTAACTGAAAAGAACAGGCACATATTAATGCAATGCAAGTGTGGTCACAAAGTCATTTTAAATCCAGGAAAATTATTAGTGTCTAAGGAAATGTTGATTGAGCATGTACAGTATATAGGTAAAACAGAATACAATTTCATTAATTTGTATCATCAACAATTGCACAATTTTTTTTTTTTTAATTAAAAAAAACTCTCTTCAAGACAAGTTTAAACATATACAACATCACTGTGTAAATCAAATTTGGAAAGGTGACCTTGACCTTAAGTCAATGTCATCAAATGCCAGAAAGAGGTCATTCTGCACCAGTGGCGTAGCCAGGATTCACTCCAGGGGGTGCAATTTTTGCTCAGGGCCCCCCCTGAGCAAAAATTGCACCCCCTGGAGTGAATCCTGGCTACTGGCACCCCCCCCCCCCCCTGGAGTGAATCCTGGGGGGGTGCATAAGGTACCCCCACCCAAAACAAAATCACTGGATTTGGCCCAATATATCCTTAGAGGGGCATATTTTTTTTAAAAAAAAATCCTTTAAAAAATCTAAAAATCATTCATTTGTTTACCAAAGGGGGCACATACAGACCTTCAGGGGGGGGGGAGGCAATTGCAACATTGTCCCCAGCTGTGTGTGGTCGCCAGCTGAATGGTTGCAGAAAAGCATAGGGGGACCGGCAAAATCTCCTGGGTGCAGCACTATTTGCACCCCCCTGGCTACGCCTCTGTGCTGCACAGAACTCAACACATCTTGATGAGAACAACAAAATGATGTTTACTGTACCCTCTAGCTTTATTCAGTCAAAAGTTATTAGGAAAGAACTATTTTTTCTTATATAAAATAGCATGTAAAATGGCCAAATTTAAGATATTTAGAGGCAAAGTCCATCAATTTTATTTCTCACTTAATTAACACATCTTTACACCTAAGAATAACCTAGCGAAATATTGGAAACACATTTGAGAAAGGGTATCCAAAAAAGTTTGCTTTTTATTTTAATATGAAAAAATCAAGATCACCATGTAATAGAACAGCTCATTGCCATTCTAATGACATAATACATATAAATTGCTATATAAATTCCCTGCCATATGGGCTGACAAAGATTGACCTGCACTGTGATCTTTGAAAAATTACTGAGGCAATAACTCCGGAACCACTGCTTGGATTGCAGTAAAACGTGCACAGCTCGCTTTAGCGCCCCAGATTACCTGGTATCGTTGCAGCTGGCACCACCATTCCCATCAGTATGTGGTAACCCCTAAAATGCACTAGATTCTAGGGAACTATTTTTGTTGTTTTTCAAGATATTTAAAATACCTCCAAAGTCCAAGGTGAGGCTGAAACCATTGTTATGTCATTGGAGAAATTGTTTTATTGCCAATCATTGTTATGACGTCATTTGAGGAAAAATCTTACCGCAACTGTCTTAAATTAACTAAATTAACGTCTTAAATTAAATCTTATCAAAGGGGCAACCGTCATTGGCGAATCCAGAACAGGTGGTTGGGGGGGGGGGGATTCCCAAAAGTCTCCCATAATTCTGCAAACTCATTGAATTTTGCTTGCTTATGCATTGATAGCTGATTTGTAGCTAACTTTCCTTAGTAAAAGCAGCTTAGATTTTCTTCTATATCATTGTGTGCCGATTTCAGGCGGTTGGGGGGGCCAATTGCCTATTTCGCCCAACCGTAGAGGTGTCACTGGCAACTGTACCATGCCCCTTCTCTAGGTTAGGTTAGTTTAGGTTATGGTACCTAAACTAAACTAAACAAACCACGCCATTAAGTCTGATCGGGATGAAACCTACCACTTGTAGCCATTAAGTCTGATCAGGACAAAACCTAATGAGACAGACAAATTAATTGTTTTCCCCCAAAACCACTTGTTCTGGATTCGCCAATGGCGGTTGCCTCTCTCATAAGATTTTATTGAAGACGTTAAATTGTTTTATTTAAGACGGTTGCAATAAGATTTTTGCCTCCAATGACGTCATAACAACGGTTTCAGCCTCACCTTGGAGGTATTTTAAATAACTTTTAAAAAAAAAAAAAAAAATCCCTAGAATCTAGTGCATTTTAGGGCTTACCACATACCGCTGGGAGGGGTGGCGCCAGCTGCAACGATACTGATTACCCTATATACCAATTTGAGTCCAAATCGGTGACATGAGTGTCATTTTGTAATTTATTTTTGTTGATTTGTCGTGGAATGACCATCATACAGACTACAGACATCCATGACTCCAGACCAAAAAATGGTGATAGTAATTTTGAACCTTGATTTTCGTGCAGCGCCGGCTCCAACTGTGATGCCACCCCCACTGTTACTGTTATGGCTAAGATTTCTGTGATGACATAGGTGATTAGAATGGTGTCCGGACAATTCTTTGTCCAGCATTTCTTCATAGGGCATTTCTTCGCCCGCAAATCTTCGTAGCGCGAAAACACATGTTTCATGCTCCCAACTCCTATGCTTCCAGTAAACATTGGTATTGCCATTCCATGAGATCACATTGCCATCTCAACTCAAACTCAATATCACGTCCATGCAATGTGTATTCAGTGTTGATAGCATTGGAATTACCTTAGATATATAAACTCAAATGCAATGCAAGGCCACAGACATATGATTATAAAGACAAGAATGACACATCCATGCAATGTGTATTCAGTGTTGATAGCATTGGAATTACCTTACAGATATATAAACTCAAATGCAATGCAAGGCCACAGACATATGATTATAAAGACAAGAATGAAAACAATTGAAATTCAGGGATGTGGTTAGGCAGGGGTGGTAGGTATTGCATCAGCTACAATTTCATGAAAACCCATTAATGGCAAGACCGATCGACAAAATATAAAAGGTGAAATAATGAAGGTGGTATACCTTATGTATTCTTGCCAGACAAACATTGTTTTCAGATTGACCCATTTCATTTACTTCATTCTTCTGCTGCACATCCCCATTCACACACTCGTCCTTCCCCGCCATCTTGGGCAAATGCGATGCACAACATCTTTTTCAAGCTTTCTAAAATCATATGCTTAGACCATCTAAAACACTGCTGTTTTTCACAAAGCGCTGCAAGTAAAATAAATTAAAGCAATGACTAAAATCATGCTTCTGGTGACTTATAATTAAGGCATTGACGGCGTGTTACGCTCCTGTTGTCGCTAATATTATTAAATATTTGATGCTAAGCTGTTTAAAAGTGGAACATAGCAATGCTGGCAATGGGGGGTGTCAGTTGACAAAGATGTAGATGGCGCTGATGTACAATGTGACTCAAGCGGGGATCACCGCCATTGGCGACAATGCAATAAGTCACTGTTTGAGGGTGGCTCTAAAAATAGTTACGATGGGAAATGCCAAAGGATCAAGTCTCATGTGGTTCGCTGCAGCTTTCTGAGTTAAATGCTGCCATTTTTGATGATATAAAATAATTGGGGTTGCACAAAATCGCCACGAAGTCAACCATGTGTGGCGAACCGTCATAAGGGCGACTGGCCCGTCCCGCCTCAGGGGAAGGGTCATGTTGCCCCCAGATTGAGCAAGCTAAAATCTGTGGGGGGGGGACTACCCTTTGCCCCCAGGATTTTCGACTGGGGGGAATTTTGGGTACCCTGCCCCCGCAATCCGCCGCCCCTGCTCAGGGGCCCCTCCAACCTGCCCAGGGGCTTCTCCAGTCTGGCTAAGAACTCATCCGGCATGTTCAAGGGGCCTTCCGACCGGCCGAGGGACCCTTTCGGTCTAGTCAGGTGCTCCTCTGACATGCACAGGAGCCCCTCCGATCGGCCCAGCGACTCTTCTGGTCGGCCTGCGCTGGCTGCTTTGTCGCCCTGCCGACATGCTCAAGGGGCCCTCCGACCTGTCCTGGAGCCCCCCCCCCGTGCTGGCCAGGGGCCACTTCGGCATGTTCTGGGGCCCTTCATACTCGCCCAGGGGTCCTTTCGGTCTGGTCAGGGGCCCCTCCGATCTGCGCAGGGGCCCTTTTATCTTTCCAGGGGCCCTCTGGTCTCTCCAGGGGCCCTTTAACCTTCTAAGGGGCCCTTCCGACCTAGCAAGGGACTGCGCTGGCTGCTTTTTCGCCTTGCGATATGCTCCGAGGGCCCTCCGACCTGCCCTGGGGCCCCTCAGTGCTGGCTAGGGGCTCATTCGGCATGTTCAGGGACCCTTCTGACCCTCCTAGGGGCCCTTTTGGTCTGGTCAGGGCCCCTCTGACCTGCACAGGGGCCCTCTTAACTTCCCAGGGGCCCTCCAACCTGCTCAGGGGCCATTATGACCTGGCAAAGGTCTGCGCTGGCCGTTTTCTCACCCTGTCGACATGCTCAGAGGCCTCTCAACCTGCCCAGGGGCCCCTCTGTGCTGGCTAGGGGCCCATTCGACGTGTTCAGGGGGCCCATTCGACGTGTTCAGGGGGCCCATTCGGCGTGCACAGGGGCCCTCTGACCCGCTCAGGGGCCCTTTCGGTCTGGCCAGGGGCCCCTCTGACATGCACAGGGCTCTTTTGAACGTCCAAGGGGCCCTCTGGTCTTTCACGAGAGGGCCCTGGTGGCCCTAAAGGGCCTCTGAAGTCCTCTAAACTCTCTATAGACCACGCACGCTTCGTATAGTAAAGAGCTTATGATACCGCGCTTCGCGCGGTCTCGTCGACCCTTTTCGGCGCGCTGCGCGCGCCTCCAAGGGCCCTCCTCGCCTCCAAGGGGGGGGGGCGGCCGCCCCCGCCGCCCTCCCCTTGGCCACGTGCCTGGGGATAATTATCCGCGGTAAATCCCGTTCGAAATATTCGCACCGCACCGAGCCGCGTGCGGGGACAGTCGAGACGGACCAGAGCACCAGTGACGTCACGCTAATGTTGTGCGCTTGGGGCGCTGAAATCCCCGGATGACTCTACCTCTCTTATACGGCCTTGGTCATAGTCCATCCGGTCAGGGGGGTCCGCTCCGCCTATTTAACATGGGGAAAAAGGTCGACAAATATTAGCAACGTCCGCAGCTTGGTCTTGTTCACGCATCTGCTCATGAACCAGGTTTTGCTGCCAACAGCTTTTTGGCTAATCAGCGTCTGACACTCTCCACGCTCATTGGTCGACGGCTGATGACGAGGATGAGGGTCAGAATAGCCGAACATCATTTGCTTACGTAACGTTAATTGCATGGCGCCGTGCGGAGGGCATGGGTGTCTAGGAGCTTTTCGAGGATTTTTCCTAGTTTGAGAAAACGTTGAGTTATACAAATGTATATGTGAAAGGTCAATTAATTCTGATGCGATGTAACGCGACGTATTTACTATTTAGAGACCGCACGGGGCGGGAGAGCTCCTGCCACGTACAGCGCCCTGGCGCGTGCGTTGCCAGGCAACTAGAGTTGCAAAATTCTGGTCCCAGCGTCCCAGCGCTGGGACCAGACCTGGTCACGGCCGTGACTGAAGCTGTGACTGGCAAGGCCAGCGCCATAGGGCTAGCATTGCAGCGCCGTGACTAAAGCTGTGACTTGCCAGCTCATGCCGTGGCCGTGACTGGGCTGTGACCAAAGATCTCTGATTTTCTGCACTGTCTCCACAGGCAGAAACACATTGCGTCTCGCCGCGGTACCCACTAGCGGATCCAGGGAGAGGGGGGAGGGTATGGCGGCCATGCCCCTCCCCCGACAAACTTCTAGACAAACCTGAAAATTGCGCAAAATTGACACATTTCCTGATATAGAACAAAATCCAAGCAACTTTTACTAAGGAAAGTTTGTTTTGAATCAGCTATCAATGCATAAGCCAGCGAAATCCGATGAGTTTTCAGAATTGTGTGAGACTTTTTGGAATCCCCCCCCAAAAAAACGTTCCCCTCCCCCCACCACCACCGTTCTGGATCCGCCAATGGCGGCGCCTGGTGGGCCGGCGTCGGCTGGAGACGCGGTGAGCGGGCGGGATGGTGTGGTGTTGAGACGCGGGCGGGAAGTGTAATTTTAAACAGTTACTTTGAATTGCTTGAATGCATTTGACAATCGACTTATCTAATCAGATTTTCATGAAACTCGTCAAAAAAGATGAGAATATCTATTTTGTGGGTATGCTTTGGCCTTTACCAAGAACTGTTAGACGTTATCATCGCAAATTGTCAACTGTTATAACTTATATCAGCAACTTTGTTTTATTTATCAGGTGAGCCTAGTGCAATTTTTCCTTAGCTATATTATGGGCTGCATGATTTAAATTCAGACTATTTGAGTGTTATCACTGTTTGAGTATTGTATGTGGTGGCTGTCCGGTCTGCCATCATGAGCCAAAGGACGGTTAACTTTGCCGGCCCAAAATGTAAATAGTTTGAGTCTGATGATAATTTTCTCAACGGCATAAGATACATCGTTCAATTTGTGACAGATTGTTATCTTAATTGTAACGATAGGTCGGCAAATGAAGAAATCAGGCGACATACACCGGAGGAACGTGCGCGTTGGCGTTTTACGTACGGCGGTCCGGCCGGAATCGCCGGTCAGTGGAATTTGCCGGCCCATAACTTTGAGAAAAAAAAATGGGTTGCATTGCGATTTCCCCAACGTCATCGAATACATCGCTTAATTTGTGGTATATGGACATCTTAAGTGTAATAATCGGCCGGTAAACGAAGGAACCAAGTTGGAAAAAACGGGGGGAGTACGCGGCCGGCCGGAATCACCGGGCAGCAAACTGTTCCGGCACATAACTAAAAAAGTTTGGGTCGGATTACAATTTTCGCAACGGCACCCAATACAACGCTTAATTTGTGGTAGATAGAAGTCTTAAGTTTAAAAATCAGCCGACAAACAAAGGAACCAAGCGACAAAAAAGTGGGAGGGGTCTACGCGTTAACCCTACGTAGGCGACCGGCCGGCCGGCCGCGAGACCCTCATCCGCGTCACAGCAGCTGCGGGGTCGTGCAACTAAATTACGAGTTGTCGCCACTTTTTCGGCCGGAGCGGTCTACCTGGTTTACACAGCCTTGATCCGGTCCATCCAAGGTAAATAACATACTATTCGATCGTTATCTATTGCCTTGAGTCCATCTATTGATTTGTCTATTAGCAATTTAGATAGTACTAATACACAAATTATATAACTGTGAAATACAGGTAGGTTCCGATGTGTTGCTTTGTGGGAATTTTGTCTGTCCATGCCCATCGTTTGATTTTTGGATACCTGTTTCCCGGTTCTGTGGCTTTGCTGTTAACCCTCTGTTTTGTAGTCATCCTTCCCTTTCAGTAACTGACTAGGATCAGGAGGAAGTGTTTGTTTCATAGGCAATGTTCTTTTGCGTGAGGATCCTCGATAACTATGGAGTCCAAGCCTCAGGTTATGGAGCTGCTGCTGACGTCACAATGACTGCTGCATGTTGCCATCTTTTGTTACATACTGTGCATTTTGTCCCAAGGTCACAGTTCAATGCCCTGGAGCATGATGTCATGCCTTCCCCCAAAGCTTCTCACTCCCCATGTTGCTGATTTGTCAACAGGCTGAGGCCATCCACAATCTTCATGTCACAAATCACAGCCATAGGTCAACTGAGGTAAAATTACCTAATTTTCATAGTTTTGGTTGAGTGCTGGTTGCAGATTTTACACAAAGTGTGCACTTCCAGTGACCAATTCCAGTTATGTTTTGGTCCTTTATGCAGCAACAGTATGCAAGGAACTGGACAATTATGGCCCTACTCTCAGACTGGAAAAAATCCATGTTATCGTCAACATGTCCAGCTTAACTCGCTGATTGCGCCAAAATTTTGACAGCGTCCATCATAAATCACCGATTGCACAAAATTCTGTGCAGTGTACAGCGTAAATGACTAGAGAAATTTCAGAGCAGCGTCTAAACAAAATAGCCATATTAAATATACCTGTATAATATATTTAATATTACTCTTCATATAATTCATGTTATTTATACAAAATATAGATGTAATTGCTAATCATAATTTTGTATGCAGAGTGGAATCAACAGAATGAGGAATTGGATTTGGAATTGAGCTTTTTAGGTGCCCTGGAATCAGTTTTGGAATCATTTCCCCTAGTAAAATGTCTATTTGAATCAGAATCAGACCCATCTGGCTTGGCATGGAATTAGAATTGATTCCGCTGAAGCGGAATTAAGACAAGTCTGTAATGAGATCAATGCACTGGCAGTTAGTACAGTGCTCTTTTGCTTGATGGCTCATGATGTCAGTGCATGATCTCTGAGAACAAAGTGTGTCATGCTTTGTAACTACCTTATTTTATAATTTTACTCAACATTGCCATGTTGGAATCAGTGTCTCTGACTGCCCTTGATAGTATGGCCTTCTCAGGTGTGTAACTGGCCATGGGAATATGCTGGATGCCACACAGTTATGTGGAGGTCTGTTCTCTGCATAGGCATGGATGGCTAAAAATCTCAGTACTCAGGACATTGGTGTACAACAGTCAGTGTGCCAAACAGTTCCATTTTAATCATGTAATGCACTGTGAACGTTACCAGTGAGGTGACCATAGGGCGGACAACGCCTTGACTACACCTATATTAATTGGAAACTGTCTGGCATGTTACTGCAGCTTTTTCAATGTGGCCGCATCACAACTGCAATATCCTCGTCCAGCGACTATGCTTCATCTCACACCCTTGCTGGGTCTGTGAGATAATCACTAATCAGGGCTGACCCGGCCTGCCCGGGAGGCAGGAGGAGAGTGGTATGTGAAACAGCGGGCCGGCCCTGGCTGTTCCTTGGTCACTAATGGTCGGCCCTATACCTGGTTAGAAACCTCCAGGAAAGGATATGTTAAATATAACACATTCAATTAGCTTTAAATTTCGGCGCAAAGTTGGTGAAATTTCGGTGCAAATTTTGTGCGCTGAATTTCGGCGTATGATGGGTCGCTGAGGTGTTCAGCGTAGTGCATGGCTATTTTCCAGTCTGGCCCTACCCCCAATTCATGTTCGATGAAATTCTAGGAGTATCAATTTCCCATTAACAACCATAACACCAGACACACCCTAGCACCAGACTTGTCATGCTATTGGCAATGTAGATGATACTGATGCCCAATAATGTCAGTGTACCATGAAAAGTCCATTATTAGGACGTGTCTGCCCCTCTGTGGTTACAGTTGATTTCCTTTTTTGCTTTTTTGTCCAATTATGATTATCTACCTATGTTGATGCAGTTTGATACACTTTTCATAATGCTATTTCAAAACACAATATCCTATTATTTAAGCAGCTCAAAATTGATGTTTATAGAAATATTGTGATTTTATTTTTGGAACCTGGTCACTGCATAAGAAAAAATACAATAGCGAAAGTCAAATTCCTACCCAAATGTACAATACTATTTTTAAAGTTACTGATTTCTGAACACCATGATCTGGGAAAAAGATTAAAATAACATCCTGGATTGTGTGATTTTGTCAGAAACAAGTAGCTTTTTGGAATGAACCATACCTTTCTTACTAATGCAAGCAGCAAGTTCTTGTTCGTGGATTTCATTCCCAGGTTTTCCTAGTGAAAAGGTACCTAATTTTGCTTATCAGAAGGCATACACCAGTTGTCAGCATGAGAGTGCTTATAGCAGCTGTCTTTCTTGCTATTCACATTGTATGGACATGCTAATTGAAGTAGATTTTCATATTTTATATTGTGAACATGTTTATAGTTAAACAACTCTTACACTATAACCTTGACATACCCTTGCCATTGACCGGGGGGGGGGGGGGGGCGTTTAACGCCCCCTGATTCATTTTTCGAAATAGCTGACAAACTAATAGCGCTATCAACTTAAAACTTCGGGTACCTTCTTATAAATCATGGTTACGTCTTTTGTGAAAAAATGAAGAAATTTCGTCGAAATGTTTCGAGTTATAGCGAGTTTAGTGACGTCACTACACACAAGTTTTACACCAAAATCAGCTAAACTTTGCCAGGCCGTACAAATGCCACATTTGAAGAAAAATGCAATCGAAAAACGCCAAAAGATAGCAAATTGCAAGAGCTACAAACCAGCTATTTCGGATTTTTGTTAACATTTTAGTTTTTTACCCCCAAAAATTCAAAAAACTTTTTTTTTTGGAGGAAAATTATCACAAAATCAAAATTTTCTACAATATTAAAAAAACGGAGGATATGTCAGAGAACTATACCTAGGCAACTACTATACCAAATTTCAAACATCTCTATTTTTTTACAGACTTATGACATCTAAAGTATGGGTAACTAACTCATGACGTCATATTTTGAAATTGCGTTTTTGGCTTTGATTGACCAGATACAGACAAATAAATACCAGCACGGTATTCCTGAGAGAACAATGGTCCACAAACATGTCTTCTTTATTTATATTTATCAATTTCAAATTTTGACCTTCAGTGACCTACCTGAACTTCAATCAATCAATCAATCAAAAATATATTTAGAAACAAGTAGAATCATAAACAAACATATAGGCGATCGGTGCAAATGCTTTAGGGCATATCACGAGGCACCTCTCGCAGAAAAAGGAAACAAACAAATATACCGTCTCCGACCGCCGTCACCGCCGGTGGCATCACCCCACCACCCCATCCAGCAGCGCAGGCCGCCAAGCCACACCGAAACACCGCCCCACCTCGCCGTGCAAAGTTATTAAATATGGAATCGCTTTGATTCCAAAAGAAATGACTGGAACGACCGGACGACCCCGCCCCGCACGCTGGTGCTGAGTTGTGTGCCGTGTAAGAGAGTGTGGGTTTGTGTGTCACGTGGCAGCTGTGAAAAGTCGAGTTGTAGGATGTCTGATATTGTTCGATATAATCTGGCTCTGCAATGTACATGAAGCTGACATTGTAAGATAAAGTGGGTTGTGGTTTCGGAAACATTTCTACAATCACAGAAAGGGGCTGTGACTTTCTGAATGGAGTAAAGATGTGCATTCAAGTCAGACATACCAACTCTTAGTTTTGTGTGCAAAGTGTTCCCGATTTTAGTGCCTAAAGAATAGTAAACTGGCGGAGTCGGGACACCAAGCAGCCGGAACACTTCTCGTTTGAAGGATCTAGGTGATGTGATGGAACGGATATATTCCGGAAGCTTGTTCCAATCACGGGTGGTGGCAGGGATAAAGTATTTTTGGAAAAGTGTGGTGTTGTTTGGTGGAAGTGAATGTGTGGATGCGCTTCGGAGTGCTCTCGTATCTTGTCGGCGCGTATGGGGAAGATCGTTAGTGATGTAGTCAGGAAGTCTGGCGTCGGTGTTAGTTAGCTTAAACAAACATGATAAGTCGGTGCATATCGCGTCTTACAGATAACGTGTTCCAGCCCAGGTCTTGTAAAAGTATATTTGTGGGGGTTCTAAATGGCACACCTGTTACAAGCCGTGCAGCTCTGTTTTGTAATATTTGAAGTGTTGTGAGTCGTGGAAAGTCAAATGTCCAGCGTACACTATATCACAATAATCAAAGTGGGGCTGAACATAAGTCGTGTATATTTGGGCAAGTATGTCTCTTGGTATGTACTTAGCTATGGGGTAAAGGGGGCTCATGTCTCTGTTTTTTTTTATTGTTTCATTGACGTGTGAGTGAAACCTTAGGTCTTTGGACAGAGTTAGACCCAGGTGTTTATGTTCGTTAGCCTGCTGTATGACCTTGCATCCAAATGTAAGTTGCGGTAATTGTATCTCGCGTTTGGTCGAAAAGGTTTGCATGATGGCTTTCATCGCATTGAAGGTTATATGCCACTCCTCTCCATAAGAGTATATTGAATTTAAGTCCTTCTGAAGTGATTGTTGTACCTGGAGGATGTTACATGATTTATGTGGCGCATATAGTGATATGTCATCTGCGAATAGAAGAGCGTCGTTTTCTAATCTGTCTGCCAGTCCATTTAAATACAACAATGCAAGAAGTGGGCCTAAAACAGACCCCTGGGGACATCCTGCGTTAATAGTTACCGTCGTTGAAAACGTTTCACCAACTCTCACTCTATGCTTACTTGTGCCAAATACGATCAAAATATTTGGATATGTCTAAGTATATTGCGGTAAAGTCATTCCTTTTGTCTAGATTTGAGTACATGTTATGTGTCAGGTGCAGAAGTTGTAATTGTGTACTGTGTCCAGGCCTATACCAACTTTGCTTTTGTGAAATCAGCTCATTATCAGTAAGATGTTTGCAAATGTGTTTGCAAATTATTTTGCCGAACACCTTCGATAGACAAGAGAAAAGACTTATTGGGCCATAGTTTGTGGGATCTGATGGTGAGCCTTTTCTTTTATAAATAGGGTGGACATTAGCCTGTTTCCAAATTGAAGGGTATATTCCTTTTTCCAAACAGATATTGTATACTTTATAGTCGTGCGAGAGGTTCATAAATTAGGAGTGCAATACGTTTTACAATTTTCGACGGCAATTCATCTGGACCACACGATTTATTTGGGTCAATGGAGTTTAACATGTCCAGAACCTCACGAGAAGTTATATTGATTGACTGGTTGGGTGCCAGCCTCCTGTAGTCGTTTAGTGGGTTATGGTTGGCATTGACTTCAATGTGCGATTGTTTAGCAAAGTGATTATTTAGAAGAGTGGCTTTTTGTACGTCGTCTGTCGTGATGCTCCCATCTGTGTCTGCTAATGGTGGTATGTTGTGATTGCCAGTCCTTCCAATAATAGTTGTGAGAGTACTGTGATATTTGAAAGGGGAGTGTTTGTGTTGGAGAAGATAATTCACCTTTGGTTTTATATATTGTTCTCTGTTGCGTTTGTTCAAATCGGTCACGTAATTGCGTTGTGTTTTCCATCTTTGCCAGTCCGAGTCTCTTTGATGCTGTTTGGCTTGTCTAAACAGTCGGTCTCGTTTTCTAATGTTTTGTATGAGATCTGCCGACATCGTTTATACAGTCTTCCGGTTTGTAGTGGTTTCATCGGTATGGCCTGCTTATCGTGGATGTGAAGTCTCTCGCAGCTACTTCGACATCCCTGGACCCAATCTATGACCCAATCTGTGTCCCAATCTATGTTCAGCAATATATATGTGAGAAGTTGTGAGTCAAGTTTGTCGTAATCCCAAATGCGTACCTGTCGATTTGGGCCTGCTAGTGGTCTTGCGATATCTATCACTGCGTACATTGGGAAATGGTCAATTTGAGAAAACGGTGACAGAACACCGCTGTCGATAATAATGTCAGGGCAGCTTGTGAAGAAAAGGTCACGAAGGTTTGCCGTGTCTCTTTCTAGTCTAGTGGGTTCGGTTATCAATTGTGTGAGGTCTAATACGTCAGTGGCGTCCTTCAGTCTATTGTCGAATGGTGTTGTTCCACTATTCCTTTGCAGTGTTTGTTGAAGAAATATATTGCCAACGTTCATATCGCCTAAAATAATGATGGACGTCGGTGAGTATGTTTGTGCAATAGACGTGCTTTCTGTCAACCTCGCTATGCATTCAGTCTGTCTCTGTGCAGATATGTTGGGCGGTAAGTAAACACAACAAATTAGGAGTGATAAATCGTTTATGTTAACCTGCGCCCATATCCATTATTCACCCGGTAGCTCAAGTTCGTGCCTGCGTTTGATTGGCAATGAACTGTGGGCGTACAAAGCTGTACCTCCTCCGTGTCGGTTTCTGTGATTCGTGAAGGTTGCATGAACATCGTCTAGGTGATAGAAGCTAGGGTGAATGTTGTCATCGAGTTTAGTCTCGGTGAGCGCAAGGATATCGACATGATTTGTAGCAATGCATTGATCTAATTCGTGTAATCTATTAGGTGAGGTAATACTGTTTATGTTTACGTGTGATATTATCATGTTTCCCCGCGAGTCAGGACCAGGGTTCGTTTCAATGCCTTCTATTGTGAGAATTAGACGTATCCGCTTCATTATGTTGCCGTGTCTCCACCGAGAATGAGTTAGCAATGCTGTGCATATGTTTAAATTATGGGTCGTGTATCTAACCCGCGCACTGGCAGGGGGGGGGGGGGGGGGGGGGAGGGGAGGGGAGAGGGGGAGGAGGGGGAGGGGGGGGGGGGGGGTGATTTCCGCCCCCCCCTCAGGTTTTTTTAAAGATAGCGAAAAAAACGGCGGCGCGCAGCTCCGCCAGGTTTTGGCACACCTGTTAGGACATCAATTGCGCACACTTTGAGAAGACAAAATAACCTCGGGTCATCTCAGGTCAGGTCACCAGACCAGGTCAAGTGACCCCACCTATAAAAATGTTTGCAGTTGTGCCAAATCCAGAGTTTTTCACCGATCAGTTTGAAACTTACAGAATATCATCAGTACTTACAATTCGTATAACTCGGAATTTTGATATCGGTGACCTAAGGTCAGGTCAATTTCGTAACCTCCCCATAATAAGTCAATGGGGAAATATACAAATGCTTCCTATTTCAAGGATATGCATGATATTAGTCCAACTACTTCTGGATCATGTTATTATAGGATATTCTTGATGATCCAAGTGTAAGTTTTGTTCAGTGACCCATATTGGGTCATTTGAGGTCATGCGAGGTCACAAGCATTTTTTTTTGTCAATAACTCCTGACATAATGAAGATAGAGAAGTAAAACAGACATCAATGTGTTTGTCTCGTCGAGACACGTCTTCCCACATGCAACATGCCCTACTTGGGTCACCACTTGACCTTGACCTGGTATTTTTTGTTTAAAGTTAACTTAACAAGGTCACCATGTATATCATTCGAAGCGCCTTGACAAGATAAACACAATGGCGTAAACAGTTTTCCATTATCTGTATTAAGTAAAAAGTTAATAGCGAAAAACGATTTAGCAAAAAAGGGCATTGTTTTCTTTTTTTGACCTCTGGAGCCTCAAATGTTGACCTGAGATCAAATTTGAGGACACCCTACCGATTAAAAATGTCACTGGCGAGCGTTTGTGTTTCCGTTTGTTTCTAACTAGCATAGTTTCTGAGATATATGGGAATTTCTGGAGCGATGTCCTAAAACAGGAGAGACAAAATGGAAAATTTGACCTTTAATGACTTCTGGTGACCTCAATTTTGACCTGACCTAAAACAATACTGAGTACTTTCGATAGAACATGTATCAAGCTATCAAATGCCGTTTTCCGCTTTTCGCTACGTAGCGTAGTTTTCGAGATCTCGGGGCGGCGGAAATCAACCCCCCTGCAGTTCGTGTTCGGCGCAAAGCCCCTGCAGTGCGCAGGCTAAACTGCCTAGTGAGTAATGTGTCGTATATATATGGATGTGCTGGACGAGGGAAGGATAATCGGATACATAGGAAGGCAGGATACGAGAATATTACCCCAGCAGCAAGGTGTCCCTCTCCGACCTGCATCGCTCGTGGGCGTTGACGGTGTAGTGTAGTTGTAGTTGTAGATGTAGATGTCAGCACCAGCGGCAGGTGCAGGGTCACCGCTGTCTTGGTTAAAGGAAATAGTTCACCTTCGGAAATTTTTCAGAACACGATTTTATTATATTTTTTAATACAGTTTCTTTTTTTCTTTTCAACAATGGTCCTACATCGCGCCAATTCAGGACAGAAGGTCGTAAATTATTTATGTTATGGTGTGCGTTTTTGGTCTGCGCATGCGCCCTGGTAGTGCTGGCACTCTCAGACGGTACGGTATATCATATATGCGCCGCATTCCTTCGCCAAAAAGTCAAATATCTTCGTCTGGAGAGTCTTTTCAGCCAAGAAAAGTTGCAGATAAGGATTTCTCAACACGGGCTACAAAACTGCTATTTCAGTTCAATATCCCATGTTGAAGGTGAACTATTTCCTTTAAAGGGAGATAATTACCTTTTGATTTTGTTAGCAACACTTTCTTTGGCTACCGTTATGGTATTAAAATGATGTGATCTAAATTTAAGAATTAAATACAATTATTCCCTAATTCAAAGTTGGAAGTTTGGGAAAATTTATGATCGGTATTTTCCCTACACTATTGGAAAGCGCAACATCTGGCGCTTTTGTGTCAATCTGTTCAACGTTGTTGAATGGGCACTTATAAACAAATCGCCGACACTAAATAGTTTGCCGTCGGGGGCCAACCTAAACTGCCGATTTCAATGCACTTTTTTAAAATGATTGTTGATTGTTCATAAAAGTTTGGCACATATTCGCAAAAGATAGAATGCAGGAAACATATTGCATACCTTCATGATAAATAACAATGCGTAGGGAGGCTAATTTACTGAATTCGTTACCGAGTGCTTGCTGATTATAAGCGTGGAGCGCTTATCAACTATGAATTGAAATATCTCGCGGTAGGAATTGTTATATGCAAAATTTGATGAATTTACAATATATTTTGGTCTCGTCTATCGATTTCAGGTGCTAACTCCATTTTTGTGGAAAAAGGTCATTATCTCCCTTTAAGCTCTCTGGGACGACGGGGGACGGTGACCGGCACGGCACGGCTGTCAACAGTGAGAACAGATGGTGAGACAGGTGGTGAGAACCCGCGAAGGCGAGGGGCGACACGCACAAATATAATCAGTAAACAAATATTGGTGAAGAACAAAACACGACACTTAGCATACACAAATGACAAAAATGCAATACAAATACAAATGAAACTGCTACAGAAGAAAGGAACAGTGAATGAAATGCAACATTACAACTAATTACGACGAACAAGTAACAAGACAACTGGAAATGGCAGACAAGTATAAAGAAGGATGACATGACAGTAAGAGGGATTTATTTTCCCACATTGCCGTGAAACACATTTTGCGACGGGGCGGATAAATCGCTCCACAATGCGCTACACAATGGATGCTTAAATTACGGCCTCATTGAATGGGGACCGGTGTCATTATGTGTGCATACACATTACATAGCACAGCATAATCATCACACATAACAGAACAAAAAAAAAACGACAGCTTCTTTAAAGGGAAATAATTACCTTTTTCCACAAAAATGGAGTTAGCACTTGAAATCGCCAGACGAGACCAAAATATGTTGTAAATTAATCACATTTTGCATGAAAACTTTCCTACCGAAAGATATTTCAAGTTAAAGTTGATAAGCGTTCCACACTTTTAACGACCGGTACTTGCAAGTACTTTTGGTCCTCATCAAACTGCGGGCTTTTCCCGTATTGTTTTTTTACGCAATGGAGTGGAAAATATATTGTGCGTTCTGCTTGTTGTGATTATATGCCCGGCGATCTTCTAAAACTAACAGCGATTGGAAAAAGTGGCAATAAAATTGGAAGCTCATCGATGCTCATCAACGGCGGCATAGTTAGTGGTTGCGACCCTCAATTTGTGAAAATCAATTAATTTGTTTTCAACATTAGGAGTATTATATAATTTGTCTGTGGCTGTATATACCACTATGCTTTATATTATCATGAAAAATAATAATTCCCCCCCCCCAAAAAAAAATAACAAACAATAACACAAAACTGCCAATTAAATCGGAAGCTCATCGATGCACATCGACGGCGACCTATTTAGCGTCGGCGATCTGTTTACAAAGTCATTGTTCATGCTTCTCGGTGCACATAACCATCTCGGCGCACTTAGGCTAGTTGTTCCTGATTAGTTTACCCAAGTCCCGTAGTAGGCTTTGTTAATGACGTCACTGGTGCCATTCTTGTGTAGCATTGCAAAATATATCTGATTTTGAGCTGAAAGCTAATTAAAGACTTAATCAAATTATTGTTTTTAAGTTTTAATTTTCTTGTCAATCATTATTAAGGGTATTTTATCACTGTATTTCATAGTAGTTGACACTTCAGAAACTTGTGACGTAATAATATTGTATCCAATATGCATTTCCCTCACCTTTTGCTATTGTGTCGCAGTGCCGAGTGCTTTGCGAATACTAGCTTGCCTGGGGTTCAATTCATTCCGCCCTTATTTTATTCGAGTTGGTATAGTTTGCATGTTGTTGTTATTCATGACTTATACTGATAGTCATGCATCACGGATGCTTCACAGATTGCTTCACGGATCAGAGCGCTGCTCGAACGCACGCTAGTAGCGCTAGTAGCGTTTTTGTTCTCCATGGCAACCAGGCGTGAGCCAATGAAAAGCCAGAACGTATTCCCTTTCTGGCTTTTGATTGGCTGACGCCTGGTTGTCATGGAGAACGAAAGCGCTACTAGCGTGTGTCCGAGCAGCGCTCAGTTTGATCGGAAATGTCACAGAGCCTCCAAAAATGCCGCACTCGATGTAAACAATGGTAGGGAAGGACGAATTTGTCAATGACCTTCATGAAGTACACAAGGTACTTGTTTTGTATTTTTCCAAACTTACAACTTTTAATTTGGGAATAATTTTATTTAATTCTTAAATTTAAATAAAATAATTTTAAAACCATAACGGTAGCCTAAGAAATTGTTGCTAACAAAATCAAAAGGTCATTGTTTCCCTTTAAGCCTGGAGTTTGACATTCACGTGCCTCGCTTAGGTACACAGTGACACTCTCCGTCCCAAGACGAACTCAACTCGGCCCATGTTTACCCGCGAACTAACATCACTGCGCGTGGGACCGACACATACGACACATACGACGACCGACATTACACATATTCGGCAAAGGCTGATACATTCCAGACACACGAGTGAGTGACGTCATGAAACCAAGATGCTATCACATGGGAACACGAGGGAGTGACATAACAGCCGGGTCCTATTACACGGAGTGACGGCACAACGGCCGGGTCTTGTCACACGGGGACACGAATAACTATATAACAGCTGACTCCGATCACGGTCACAGTACACGGAATCAGTCGCACGGCCATTACAAACTTACGCAGAGCAACAAGAAAATAAGGAAATACTTATCACGTATGATTAGCTGTGCCGTTTTTAGGAGTGCAGTCCGCCTCGTCCCACCCGCTCAGCGCCGCCCGGCGCCCCGGCCCCGTCTCGCGCCGCCCCTTCTACCAACCGGCTGGAATCCGTCACCGTCCCGGGCAGGGGCGGCTCCAGCTGGGGTGAGCGGCTCCGACGGGTCCCGAGCAGGGGCGAGCTGAGCCGAGCGGAGTCCACCAGGGTGCTGAACTCTGGTGCGTCACCTACCAGGTCACGCAGGTCGTTCATGCTCCTGATGACTCTAGTTGGGCCTCCGTTTGCCTGGAGACGAACCTTCATCCGGCAGTTGTCGGTCCACACGGAGTGAAGCTTGCCCGCCTCTTGGTTTGCCGAGCAGTGTAGTACATCATCTGCTGGTTGGCCTTAGTCAGGTTTTCCGCGATAAACACACCTTTTAGCACCTCAGGGCTGAGGGTAGTTGAGCTGGCGGACCGGAGATTCTTCCTTGCTGCGTAAAGCGCATCGCGGCTGTGGGAGGACAGCTTGACGATGATGGTGCGGCTCCTGTCGTTCTGCTTCCTGCCGACACGGTGACTGCGCTCGATGTCGGCTGGGGTGAGCGTCACTCCCGCTGTCGCGGCCACATCGCCAACGATCTTGTCCGTCGACTCAGCAGCAGTCTCCGGGATCCCGCTGATATTGAGACAGGACCGGCGGGAATACTGCTCCAGCTCGTTCAGCTCACTCTTCAACTCCGTTAGCTCCTGTTGCAGCTCACTCCTCACATCCTTTAGCTCCTGTTGCTGCTCACTCCTCGCCTCCTTTATCTCCTGTTGCTGCTCACTCCTCACATCCTTTAGCTCCTGTTGCAGCTCACTCCTCACATCCTTTAGCTCCTGTTGCTGCTCACTCCTCGCCTCCTTTATCCCCTGTTGCTGCTCACTCCTCGCCTCCTTTAGCTCCTGTTGCTGCTCACTCCTCGCCTCCTTTAGCTCATGTTGCTGCTCACTCCTCGCCTCCTTTAGCTCCTGTTGCTGCTCACTCCTCGCCTCCTTTAGCTCCTGTTGCTACTCACTACTCGCCTCCTTTAGCTCATGTTGCTGCTCACTACTCGCCTCCTTTAGCTCCTGTTGCTGCTCACTACTCGCCTCCTTTAGCTCCTGTTGCTGCTCACTACTCGCCTCCTTTAGCTCCTGTTGCTGCTCACTCCTCGCCTCCTTTAGCTCATATTGCTGCTCACTCCTCGCCTCCTTTAGCTCATGTTGCTGCTCACTCCTCGCCTTCTTTAGCTCATGTTGCTGCTCACTCCTCGCCTCCTTTAGCTCCTGTTGCTGCTCACTCCTCGCCTCCTTTAACTCCTGTTGCTGCTCACTCCTCGCCTCCTTTAGCTCCTGTTGCTGCTCACTCCTCGCCTCCTTTAGCTCATGTTGCTGCTCACTCCTCGCCTCCTTTAGCTCCTGTTGCTGCTCACTCCTCGCCTTCTTTATCTCCTGTTGCTGCTCACTCCTCACATCCTTTAGCTCCTGTTGCTGCTCACTCCTCACCTCCTTTAGTTTTCCTGTTGCAGCCCACTCCTCGCCTCCTTTAGCTCCTGTTGCTGCTCACTCCTCGCCTCCTTTAGCTCCTGTTGCTGCTCACTCCTCTCCTCCTTTAGCTCCTGTTGCTGCTCACTCCTCGCCTTCTTTAGCTCCTGTTGCTGCTCACTCCTCGCCTCCTTTAGCTCATGTTGCTGCTCACTCCTCGCCTCCTTTAGCTCCTGTTGCTGCTCACTCCTCGCCTCCTTTAGCTCCTGTTGCTGCTCACTACTCGCCTCCTTTAGCTCCTGTTGCTGCTCACTACTCGCCTCCTTTAGCTCCTGTCGCAGCTCACTGATCTCTCTGTCTCGCTCACTTCTCACATACTTTAGTTCCTGTCGCAGCTCACTGATCTCACGGATGATTGGAGCCATCACTTCCTCTCGTAGAAGCGTTAGAAACGCCGGACCCTTGATATACTGCATCATCACACTCGTGATGTCATCTGTAGGCATCGTGCGTGTCGCCCACCGCACTCGTTATGTCATCTGTAGGCATCGTGCGTGTCGCCCACCGCACTCGTTATGTCATCTGTAGGCATCGTGCGTGTCGCCCACCGCACTCGTTATGCCATCTGTAGGCATCGTGCGTGTCGCCCACCGCTCTCGTTATGTCATCTGTAGGCATCGTGCGTGTCGCCCACCGCTCTCGTTATGTCATCTGTAGGCATCGTGCGTGTCGCCCACCGCTCTCGTTATGTCATCTGTAGGCATCGTGCGTGTCGCCCACCGCACTCGTGGTGTCATCTGTAGGCATCGTGCGTGGCGCCCACCGCTCTCGTTATGTCATCTGTAGGCATCGTGCGTGTCGCCCACCGCACTCGTGATGTCATCTGTAGGCATCGTGCGTGTCGCCCACCGCACTCGTGATGTCATCTGTAGGCATCGTGCGTGTCGCCCACCGCTCTCGTTATGTCATCTGTAGGCATCGTGCGTGTCGCCCACCGCACTCGTTATGTCACCTGTAGGCATCGTGCGTGTCGCCCACCGCTCTCGTGATGTCATCTGTAGGCATCGTGCGTGTCGCCCACCGCACTCGTTATGTCACCTGTAGGCATCGTGCGTGTCGCCCACCGCACTCGTGATGTCATCTGTAGGCATCGTGCGTGTCGCCCACCGCACTCGTGATGTCATCTGTAGGCATCGTGCGTGTCGCCCACCGCACTCGTGATGTCATCTGTAGGCATCGTGCGTGTCGCCCACCGCACTCGTTATGTCACCTGTAGGCATCGTGCGTGTCGCCCACCGCACTCGTTATGTCACCTGTAGGCATCGTGCGTGTCGCCCACCGCACTCGTTATGTCATCTGTAGGCATCGTGCGTGTCGCCCACCGCACTCGTGATGTCATCTGTAGGCATCGTGCGTGTCGCCCACCGCACTCGTGATGTCATCTGTAGGCATCGTGCGTGTCGCCCACCGCACTCGTTATGTCACCTGTAGGCATCGTGCGTGGCGCCCACCGCACTCGTGATGTCATCTGTAGGCATCGTGCGTGTCGCCCACCGCACTCGTGATGTCATCTGTAGGCATCGTGCGTGTCGCCCACCGCACTCGTGATGTCATCTGTAGGCATCGTGCGTGTCGCCCACCGCACTCGTGATGTCATCTGTATGCATCGTGCGTGTCGCCCACCGCACTCGTGATGTCATCTGTAGGCATCGTGCGTGTCGCCCACCGCTCTCGTTATGTCATCTGTAGGCATCGTGCGTGTCGCCCACCGCACTCGTGATGTCATCTGTAGGCATCGTGCGTGTCGCCCACCGCTCTCGTGATGTCATCTGTAGGCATCGTGCGTGTCGCCGCAGGGGCATCGGCTTCCCCGCAGGGGCATCGGCTTCGGCCGGTGTAAGGGGAGTAGCGCCCCCTCGGGTCCCAGCCAACCCCTCCCTCCATCCCCCCTCACACTCACCCCCCGGCCCAGTCCCAGTCCATTTTTGCAACCCCCGTAACAAGTCCCGAACCTCTCCCCCTCCCCACTCAGTTTACTGGGTGTCCCCGTTGAAGCCTCCTCCCTTTGCGGCGTTTGACGGTCGGGTGCTAGTCGCCCGACCTGAACAGGCTTCTTGCGTCTATCATGGATATTGTCCTAGCATTAACTATGATGTGACAGGGGACGCCTGGCTTTTTACATTGGCAAGGCTTTTCTGCGACTGGGCGCGTCGACCCGTACCCTGGGATGACGGGGTCCTGGAGGCTGAGCCACCTGCCGCGCGGGCTAGTCGTGGTAGCGTGGCAACACTCCTCTTTGGCCTGGATTTCCGGAAGGGCGGGGACACTCAGTGAGGCGCTGCACTGAGAAGCTTTCGCGTCGGGGCTGCTGCCGCGGGTCGTGGCTTGGCTGTCTCGCTGCCGCAGGGCGGGTGCATGCACTTGTCTGGCGGCTGCGGGGTGGCTTTGCCGCTGCACCGGGTGGCGTCCCGGCTTAAGGCGTCAAGGGAGGAGGCGGCGTCTAAACGGCGGGGGTGGTGAGTCTCTCTCTCCCCTCTGGGAGGGCGTCGTCGAGCCCCGTACAGCCCAGTCCCCAGCCCTCGGCCTTGTAGCGGCGCCGTGGCGGAGCGTCGGCTGGGACTGGACAGAGACCAATGCAATTCTCCATGGATACCAATCTCGAACCCACCCTGCTCTCTTCGGACCACACGGACCACCTACCTCCCGCTCGAACCAGACCAGATACAGTTTCTCGATTTTTGTTGATCAGCTTCGGAGAGGGTGCACAGTCAGACACGCTCAACCCTTTTCATCTCCACAGAGCCATCTCCCGGTTTGGAGAAGCTACACGGGTAGTGAAACGGTCAGACGGGAAGGTGGAAGTGGCGATGAAGACTTCTGAGAGCGCACGGAAGTTGCTCAGCGCGGATACCGTTTCTATCCAAACAAAGAATGGTACCAGAACGATTCCGATCACAGCCCGCCCCCACCCGACCAAGGGTTTTTCAACGGGTGTGATAATGGTGCCGGACCTGGGTGACGTGGAGGAGGAGGAGATCCTGGAGGAGCTACGGGACCAAGGGGTCCAGAAAGTCCGCCGATTTCAGCGCAGAGAGAACGGCAACGCTGTCAACTCAGACACGTTAGTCCTGTCTTTCTCCCAGGAGGAACTCCCAGAGAGAGTCCGCATCGCCTGGCGATCCGTCCGCGTGCGACAATACGTACCCAACCCGGTCCGATGCTACAAATGCCAAGCATACGGGCACATGGCCAGTTCCTGTAAGGGCAAGGAACGCTGTGCCCGATGTTCGGTACTCGGCCACAACTCATCCAAGTGCGAGGCCCCAAAGCCAAAGTGTACCTGTGGAGGCGAACACGAAGTGTGGTCGCGGGAGTGCCCCAGACTCGAGGCGGAAAAAAAGAAAGTAAAAGACAGGGTCACTGGCAGCGCAAAGAGGGCAGCTGCGCCGCCACACTCGGGCAACCCTATTCCGTCTGCCGGACACCAGTCGCAGACTGTTCCGACGACTACCCCGTACCGAAACGCCCTCACGGGAGAGCAGCGCCAGCCACCAGAGACCCCTGCTCCATGCCCGCCGCCGGTGACCATTACACCAGAAACAAGGATGAAGGACTGCATGGAGCTATCTTTGCAGCAGTTCTTTGCTCTCCTGAGCGGTTACAACAGCCCCGCACAGTCGCTCAAAACCACAGTCACACAAACAAGAGACCTTGGTGTCCAATGCAACATCCAAAACACAGCAACCAAGCATGTACAGACGGACCTGTTTGCTGAGCAGCTTGTGCCTCTACTTGAGGTAGATATCTCCGGGGATATCATCACCGCCGAGGAAGGCGACACAGGAGGAATGTCCACTGAACCATCTTGTAAACGGCCCCGGGAGGACTCTCCCGCTCAACCACCTGTGTCGAGACCGACCCTCCCCCGGTCAGTCGAGACGAGCGATGCCTCCTCCCATCCCCTGGAGACACCAACAACCACCAAGCGCGCACGTGTCGCTTCCGATCGCGACTCGACGTCGATCTCCGTTGCGCAGGGGCGGTCTTCTGACGCCGGAATGGAGGCTATAGACGCTGACGTCCTCTCATCCGTGCCAATACACGGATCAGGAGCCACGGGAGAAGTAGCCAGATCGACGCTCCAGATCCACATAGGACCTCCGGACAGACCAGTCACGCCGACGGCGGGAAACCACCAGGAAAGCCCTGTCACCACACCGTCTAGCCAAGACCGTGGCAGACAGCGGATAAGCTGGTCAGGGGATAGCTCATCCCTGATGCGTCCACCCGCGCTGCCCCCACCGCCAACGCCCACCAGTGGACAATTCGGCTCAGTGTCCCCTCTGGGTTTCTTTTCCCCAGTTCAGTCGCCGTCGGAACTGTCGAGGCTAGGTGACGCAGCCGTTCGCTCGCGCTCCGCGCAGAGATCTGGTCGGTGGCCTGAGAGCTCTGCCTCCAGAGAGAGAATCCCTGGGAGGCGCTCCTCTTACAGCAACAGCAATGACAATGTATAAGTCTAGTCAAGTTTTAACCTTTTATCTCTCCCTCTTAGCTATGACTTCCGTATTGCAGTGGAACTTGCGTGGCTTCAGAGCCAACCACGCCGATCTCCAGGCATTGGCAGCGGCCAAGACGCCAGCTGTGATGGCCTTGCAGGAGACGAAGCTCAGAGCTGAAAACTCATGCAACCTGCACCACTACAAATCGTATCGATACGATCTCCCTTCTGCCACGATAGCACACGGAGGTACCGCACTTATGGTCCATTATAGCGTCCCCTCGCACTCTTACCGTCTGCGCACCGACCTCCAGGCTTCTGCAGCGACAGTGGACTTCAAACGCTTCAAGGTCACAATAGTTTCACTTTACATCCCTCCCGGTGGAAGCCTGCCTGCGGATTCACTCCAGGATTTAATACGGCAGCTCCCGAACAACTTTCTCGTCCTTGGCGACTTCAACTCTTACAGCACCGTATGGGGCTGCTCTCGCACCAATAGGCGAGGCAGGCACCTTGAGGAGATCATACACAGAAACAATGTATGCTTACTGAACAACGGCTCCCCAACACACATAACTATGCCGTCGGGATCAACATCGGCGATAGATCTATCCCTCAGTTCCGCAACTGTCGCCGATCGATTCCGGTGGCGAACCCACATGACACCGTGTGGTAGTGACCACTTTCCCATCTGGCTGTGCTCTGACATACCCCACCCTGGGGTGAGGACACCGCAGTGGAATCTGTGGAAGGCAGACTGGACGAGTTTTGCAGCCGACTGCAATTTAGACTTTGACTTTGCAGGTTCATCGACTGACACAATGAACGACCAGATCTGCGCTGCGATAATAGTATCGGCAACCAAGTCCATCCCAAAGACATCGCCTCTCCCGAAGCGCATCCCGGTTCCATGGTGGTCCGAGGAATGTCGCCTTGCGATCCGGGAAAGACGACGTCATTTTAGAACATTCGAACGACACCCCGCAACCCAGAACCTGATACATTTCCGCAAAGCGAGAGCTTTCGCGCGAAGAACAGTCCGAGAAGCCAAGCGCATTTCCTGGACTACTTACATCAGCACAATTAATCGGTTCACCCCCCTGGGCTCTGTCTGGCGGCGCATGCATCGGATTTCTGGTCGCGGCACCCCATTACAATCACCAATTCTCATTCTGCCGAATAGCATCACTATTTCCAACCCCTTGGAAGTAGCCAACGTCATAGGAGAGAAGTGGGCCGAACGCTGGAAGCTGGGCACCACTCACCCGACTTTCATCCGGCATAAGCGAGCGAGCGAGTTATCACCCATCGACTTTTCATGCTCGCACTCGCCGGCTTTTAATGACCTTCTTACTTTTGACGAGCTTGAAAGGGCCATAGGACGTCTGAGGAGCACAGCTGCTGGACCTGATTTGATACCTAATGACATGCTCCAGAAGCTCAGCACACGATCACTTCACGCCTTGCTGGCGTTTTATAACCACGTCTGGACCTCTCACGAGTTCCCGGCTAAATGGAGAGAGGCAATTGTCGTGCCAATTTTAAAACAAGGCAAAGACGGAGGTGATCCTTTACATTATAGACCCATTGCACTCACCTCATGCCTATGTAAGCTTTTGGAAACCATAGTAAACCGTAGGTTGGTGTGGTACCTAGAGAGCATCGGTTTCTTCTCCAGCGCTCAGTGCGGGTTTAGGAAGAACAGATGCACCACAGATCACTTGGTATCCATGGACACGGCGGTTCGCCGGTCATTCGCGTGCAAGCAGCACACATTTGCCGTGCTATTTGACATTGAAAAGGCTTATGATACCGCATGGCGCCATGCGATTCTACGTAAGCTACGTGGCGCCGGAGTCCGAGGTCACATGGGACATTTAGTTGCAAATTTCATCAAAGAACGTACTTTTCGAGTGAGAGTGGGCACATCGTTATCCGACAGTTTTACACAGGGAAGTGGAGTTCCACAGGGGAGTGTTTTAAGTGTGACTATGTTCGGAGTTCTTATCAATGATATTTGCAACTCTCTTCCACCAACAGTCCACCGCTCGCTTTTTGTCGATGATTTCGCCATTTGGGTGTCGACGTCCACTTCCGTGTCGGCTCAGAGGCAGCTGCAGATATGCATCGACGGTCTGGCCAGGTGGAGTCTTTTAAATGGCTTCAAGTTCTCGACGGGGAAGTCTGTTTGTCTTCACTTCTGCCGGCGTACGCGATATTGTCCGGACATTGTTCTGCGCCTCTACGGACAACGTATCCCCGTGAATGATCAGGCGAAGTTCCTTGGGGTCACCTTTGACAGACGCTTGCCATACGTTCCCCATATCGCGCAACTGAAGGACAAATGCACACAGCGTATGAACATTCTGAAGGTAACTTCCCGCATGTCTTACGGTGCTGACAGGACCACGCTTTTACGACTGTATCATGCTCTAGTCAGATCCGTGTTAGACTACGCATCCATTGTGTACGACGGAGCGCTGAACAGCACGAAGCAATCCCTCGACAGCGTACACCATGCGTGTGTGCGATTAGCCACTGGCGCTTTCCGGACCTCACGCAGAGCCAGCCTTCTTGTGGATGCAGAGGAAACTCCACTAGATCTGAGACGGAAGCGCCTCGCCCTCATTTACGTATGTAAAATCAAGCAGGACCCAGACCACCCCACGTATGACTGGATCTTCGACCATTCACTGGTCCATCTGTTCTCAACAACTCGTCAGAGCTCCTCCCGAGCCCTGTGTTCTCGCGCACACAGCTGGATGCAGAACACTGGCATTGACCTCGATAGCTTGGCCACACGACGCACCTGTGGTGTAGAGCCATGGCGCCTAACAGGGCTTTGCTGTGACCTTAGCCTCTTGCAACACCCAAAGTCGACCACTATGCCGAACGAACTGAAGCAGTGTGCGCTGGAAAAGCTTGACTCATATGGTGGGTTCCGGAGATATTTTACTGACGGATCGAAGGGCGCTGAGGGCGTGGGCTGCGCTTTCGTCAGCGGGACGACCAGTAGACGTTTTAAGCTGCCAGACGCAGCATCAGTATTTACCTCTGAACTGTACGCTATCTACCAGGTTTTAAAGCACATTCGCCGTCATAGTCACAACTTTTGTCTTATAGTTACTGACTCAGCCAGCTCAGTGATGGCACTCCGTAACCAGCTGATCTCCTCATCGCTAGTCACACAGATTTTAGAACTGCTGACCAGCATCCACTCGGATGGTGGAGAAGTGAAATTGTTATGGGTGCCTAGTCACGTGGGCGTTGAGGGCAACGAGAGAGCCGACGAAGCTGCCAAAGCTGCCTCGCGCTCCTCGCGTATTCGTTCGCTGAAGATGGAGGCCGACGATATGAAGCCAGCTATAAACCACATCGTACTCGCTGAATGGCAAGATAAATGGCATAACGAGACAGACTGCGCTCTTAGACGCCTACGCCCGAATATCGGAAGGTGGGAGTCGAGCAGCAGGCGAAGCAGAATGGAGGAAGTGGCGCTAGCTAGACTCCGCATCGGCCACTGTTACGCTACTCACAGTTACCACCTGACCAGCTCGGAGCCGCCGGTATGCGGCTACTGCAACGCTCCACTGAGCGTGAAACACGTGTTATCTCCCAACGATATCTGCCAACAGTTGAGACTTATAAAATCACGTTTTTTCCCGAATGCATCGCTCGACGACGTGCTAGGGGACAGTGCAGAAGTCAGCATCAAACAAGTTCTCTCTTACCTACAGAAGATCCGTTTTAACATTGTGTACAACCCCCACGTCTGACTGCGCTGAAGTAGCGTAGACTGGATGGGCGCTTGATAGCCTCAACGCGCTGAAGCGCCCCCCAAAAACCCCAATCACACACACACACCGCTCTCGTGATGTCATCTGTAGGCATCGTGCGTGTCGCCCACTGCTCTCGTTATGTCATCTGTAGGCATCGTGCGTGGCGCCCACCGCTCTCGTGATGTCATCTGTAGGCATCGTGCGTGGCGCCCACCGCTCACTGTTCAGTCACGAGTCACTGCCCACCGCTCACTGTTCAGTCACGAGTCACGGCCTCGCTGGCTCTGGCTGTGGCGGCGAACAAACAGCCGTCTCGTCCACGCGGCCGGAGAGGTCACCGGGGTCAACCGTCCGGACCGGCGGTCGGGCCAGGAATGAAACTTGACCTGAACTTGACAATAACTTCACATAATAATTCAGTTGGTAAAATGACTATCACTATTGAATTCTACGTGGCAAATAACCCATAACACATGTGTTGCATGACTTTCGCAGATATTTTGTGCATAGTGAATTTATGTGACCTGACCCTTGCCTTGACCTTTGCCAACAATCTCACCTTTAGTCCATTCGGGATGTGTATTAATACCTTTGACAGCACTTTGGGTGATCATGGTCGTAATCGATGGCGTATGGCTCATACACTAAAATACGTCTGTTTTTTTTAAATAAATTTAGTTCGAATGTTTTGTGTGGATGGATTTCCGAGGTCAGGACCCGCGCTAAGCATAGCTTGTTGCGCAGGCCCTGACCCCACCACCCGATCGCGCAATTCCTGTTGGCCGGCAGAATTTAGAGACGAAAGTTTTACGTGCCCGACATACCTGGACACGGTCCGCCCCGCTCACTGACGTCACCTGACCTTGAGTGCGACCGCTGCCACCGGCCGCAGGCCATCCCAGTCAGGAGCAAATAGCGAGCGCCGAAGCGACTCGAACCCGGGCTGCCACTACCGGGATAGGTCAGAAGTCCAGCGCTCTCCCACTGAGCTACCGGGACGGACATGTTGACATTTGTCCTGACCGTGACCTGACCTTTGACCTCACTTTGAAATTGTTGAGCATGCTTTAGATTAATCTCATTGAGAGCTTTCGAATGCCGCCTTGCGCGTCTCGCTGCGATCATTGGTTCGGAAGATAACCAGGGGGGGGGGCGTTTACCCCCCCCCCCCCCCAGTCAATGGCGTTCGGCTGAGGACCCCAGTCAATGCCGGGTTAAGGTTGTGCCACAGCCACAGTGTTTCACTGATTGGTTTGAAACTCACAGAATTTAATCATAAGTACCTAAAATTCTGATATCTTGGATTTGTATATTGGTAACATAATGAGAGGTCTATTTTGTGACCTAACATAATATTTGTATTTGTATTTGACGTTGGACCCCATCCACGCCGAAGCGGGCTATTCCGGAGCCACATACAAGCATGGACAACACGAATGGTACACTCATCCTAATATAAAATGAAGACAGTTTCACTACAGCACATACTCCCATACAGCACATACTTCAATACTCTCACATACACATTACATCACATACACTGCAATGCTCTCACACGCACATTACGTTATATACATCAGGCTACTCTGGTTGAGGCATGTTCTGTATCGCTCTTTTGAATGCGGGCATGGCTGAGTGACGTGTCGCTAAAGGCAGCTCATTGTAATTTTGCACAACATGATATAGAAATCGGCGCTTGCCAGCCTCTGTCCTCACGCGTGGAAGGGCCAGGTCAGAGTTCTGTCGCGTAGAGCGGGAGCGGAGATCAGAATTGACATGAAGCTGGGAAGCAAGAGCCTGTGGTTCCCCGGTGTTTCGAATTTTGTGTAGTAGATTTAGGGAGTGCTGTCTGTATAGCTGCTGGGCAGTGGGCCAGCCAAGCTCAGCTCGCACGTCAGAGATGTGATCAAATTTACGTTTGCCAGATATGACACGAAGGGCAAAATTTAGAATTTTGTCAAGGCGTTGTATGTTCCTCTGCGAGCCATTGCCAAATACTGCTAAACAGTACCGAACGTGTGAAACGACCAAGGCATTTACAAGAAGTGGCAACAGCTCGCGGGGGATGCTGTGCCTTACGTGCGATAGCCCAATGAGGATACCACTACATTTTTTTACCAGGGAAGACACGTGTGAGTCCCATGTGAAGTGCTTATCAAACAGGACACCTAAATTTTTGACGTATGGGCTCTCTTGTACTATGTCTTCGCGGAACTGAACAGCAACAGGGTAAAGGTCGCGACAATTTTGGCGGGATCCGAACGCTATTAATTCGGTCTTGCTTGTATTTACTTTGAGACCATGAGAGTGAAACCAGGTATCAAGTGCACTCAGGGTGTCCTCCAATTTACTGACCAGATCATTGAGTTGGTGTTTTTTGCCGGATAACAAAATTTGAGTGTCATCAGCGTACTGGACCACATGAGCATCCCCCGCGAACAGGCACATATCGTTAGCGAATATTTGAAAAAGTAAAGGCCCAAGAGACGAGCCTTGAAAAACTCCGATAGAGTTGGGGAGAGGCCTGGAGAAATGAAGGTTCCCACTCCCATCAGCCGTACAGACAGACTGAGTGTGACCGCAGAGGTATGATGTAAACCAGGTGGGATCGATGTTATATGTACGCAGTTTAGAGAGGAGCATAGAATGGTCGATGACATCGAAGCACTTGGATAAATCGAGGAGACAGAGAAGGGTGAGTTCCTGGTGGTCAATAGCCGAGAGGATGTGATCAGAAACAGTCAGAAGGGCGGTCTCAGTAGAGAGCAGGGAGCGGAACCCGTGCTGGGATGAGGAGAACAGGTGGTTATCCGACATGTATGAGTAAAGCTGACGTTGCACAATACGCTCAATGAGCTTTGGGAAGGCAGATACAATGGAGATAGGGCGAAAATTGGAAGCTTCGGACTGGCTGCCGGCTTTGTGTATTGGATGAATAATGGAATGTTTCCAGGGCGCTGGGTATTCGCCGGAAGATAGGCTAGTATTGATGATATGGAGTAAAACGGAGCCGATAGCAGCAAAGCAAAGCTTTATTACCTGAATAGGGATGCCGTCAGCACCACAGGCCCCTGAATTTTTCATTGAGTTGAGGAAGGACCGGAGAGCGGACAGAGAGATAGGCTGTAGTTTGAAGGCACATGTGCCGACACGAGGTAGACGGACAGGGAGAGAGGGGGGCTCACCCCTGGCCCGGACCTCACTCGCAACCCGGGGACCAACGCCCACAAAGTACTGGTTTAGCTCGTCAGGGGTGGCCTCTGGCACGATGCGGTCGGCAGACTTTTTGCCCGCTATGATTTGACGTACATTCCGAAATATGGTGGTAGGACCCAGCTCACGCACTCTCCTGGCGATGTCCTGCCTTGTGTCGTGACGAATGGCAGAACGGACCTGTTTGTTAAGCGCAATGAACTCAGGGGTCCTACCACTATGGACAAGAAGTCTGCGACGCTGTGCCATCAGGTTGCGAGTGGTGTCAGATACAGGGGGAGCGGAAGGGTTACGAATTTTGATACGTTTTAGAGGTGCGTGATGGTCGAGGATGGGGAGGAGACAATTTATGAATGCAGACCACTGGTCTGACACTTCCACGCGTGAGAACACTCCACTCCAGTCAGTGGCTCTGAGAGCAGCGTGAAAAGCCGATATATTAATGCGATGTAGGCGCCTAGATGAGACGAAAATCGGCTTACGGCGAGGCTTGGGGATGGACAATTTAGCTTGGATGATACAGTGATCACTATAGGTACATGGACAGACAGATACGTCACTCAAAAAGTTTCCCGTATTGGACACAAACACATCAAGTAGAGATCCAGACTCGTATGTGGGACTAGTCACGTGCTGGTGCAGGGCCAGGCTGTCTAGGAACTGATTAAATCTCGATTTACATATATCGTTGTCGGACGCTATAAGGTTGCAGTTAAGGTCGCCAGTTATTACAATATTGTCAGTGGACGAAAGAAACACGCGTTGCACTTGAGTTTCAAGAAAATCGAGGTCGGCTGATATGGCGGCTACGGTGTGTCGAGGAGGTCTATATACGCAACCTAGGTTAAAACGACGACCGTGCGAGTTACTGACTTGTAACCAAAACGTTTCTATTTTTCCGTCGTTTTTGGCACCTACAACTGATTTAAGTGGTTTTACTTTCAAATTGTTTTTTATCAGTACAGCTATTCCCCCGCAACCACTACCGTCTGGACGGTCGGCACGGTGCAGAGAAAACCCCGGGAACGTGACGAAGCGTGAGCAAGTTTCGGGGCGAAGCCATGTTTCTGTGAGCACAGCAATATCACAATTTAATAATTCTAAATCATGACGGAGGTCTAAAATCTTAGGTTTTAGGCTTAAAATGTTCAACGCCATGATGTATAAGGCCCCGCGTCCAATCATATCAGAGCCATGAGGTTGGCGTGTCACTTCAGTTGCGTTGTGCGCCTGTGCAACCGGATGCCGGCCGGCAGCGCTGACCAGAGGTGCTGTGGCGGCCTCCCCTTGCAAGGTGTGCCGATCTTGTTGTCGGTCGGTTGCGGCGAGCGCCGGCCCCGGCCGCTCGCTGGTAGTCGCGTCGGGTGGGTCGGCGGCCACCGCCGCCGCTCGGTCTGACGGAGTAGCGGGCGTCGGCGGCTCGTCTCTGACTTGCGTCTCTGTCTCTATCGTGGTGACGGGCGGTTGTTGGCACACTACACGACAGAGCCCATTGGGGTCCCCAGTGCCGAGAGCAGTCGGCTGGTCGCTGCTCCCTCTCTCTCTCGCTCGGCGGGCCCGCCACCCGCCCCGGGCTCCCCGCCGCGCCGGCCGCCGGGAACGTGCCCCGGTGACCGTTTGGCCGCCTGGCATTTGTTGACTTTAGCCGGGCGGCACTGCGGCGGCAGTCCCCTGGTCAAGGGGGGTTGCCATGGCGATGGCCAGGGCTGGTGGTGTTCGTCCGCTCTGTTGCGTTGGTATGCGTTGGAAAAAGTAGTTCTAGAACATTGAAGCAGGACTCTTGAAGAAATGCAATATTTCGAGCACGTAATATCACTGCCACACCATAGAGAAAAAAGACACTTATTTGAAACAAATCTTGAAGCGTTCACACACTTTCTGACACAGACCGAGGTTTCTGTCTTCCGGCTTGGTTGTTCACGCAGGTTTCAAATCACAAATCTTCTGAGGTAGATAATAGATCGAAAACACAACTCACAGTTTATATGATGTAGCACGCAGATGAACTAGAAGATAAGAGCACGTAGACACTAAATTTCACGAAGCAGGGTGTCGAATTCCCCGATTAATCAGAAGACAGTGCGGAGCGGCCGGGGGTCGCCCGTCTAGCGCGCCGACCCGGCCGTGACTGATATTGTTGACCTCGGTGTCACCGATGACGTCACAGGTCAGGTCAAGTACAAAATGTTTGACTGTGTCAAAAGGTCTCGATGGATGGAATTGTCGCGCAAAATTGCGATCCTTGATACATCCTTGATACATCCTTGATACATCCTTGATACAATTGCGATCCCGCGCACTGCAGGGGGGTGGTGATTTCCGCCCCCCCCCCTCAGGTTTTTTTAAAGATAGCGAAAAAACGGCGGCGCGCAGCGCCGCCGGGTTTTGGTACACCTGTTAGGACACCAATTGCGCACACTTTTCAAAAAAATATCCTCGGGTCATCTCAGGTCAGGTCACCAGACCAGGTTAAGTGACCCCACCTCCAAAAATGTTTGCAGTTGTGCCAAAGCCAGAGTTTTTCACCGATCAGTTTGAAACTTACAGGATGTCATGAGGGCATCAGTACTTACAATTCGTATATCTCGGAATTTTGATATCGGTGACTTAAGGTCAGGTCAATTTCGTAACCTCCCCATAATAAGTCCATGGGGAAATATACAAATGCTTCCTATTTCAAGGATATGCATGATATTAGTCCAATTACTTCTGGATGATGTTATTATAGGATATTCTTGATAATCCAAGTGTAATTTTTGTTCAGTGACCCCTATTGGGTCATTTGAGGTCATGCGAGGTCACCATATTTTTTTTTGTCAATAACTCCCGACATAATGAAGATAGAGAAGTAAAACAGACATCAATGTGTTTGTCTCGTCGAGACACGTCTTCCCATATGCAACATGCCCTACTTGACCTTGACCTGAGGTCAAATTTGTAAGCTGACTTAACAAGGTCACCATATATATCATTCGAAGCGCTTTGACAAGATAAACACAATGGCGTAAACAGTTTTCCGTTATCTGTATTAAGTAAAAAGTTAAGCAAAAAAATGTTGTTTTTTTTTTACCTCTGGAGCCTCAAATATTGACCTGAGATCAAATCTGAGGACACGCCTTGGCGATTGCAAATTTCATTGGCTGGCGTTTGCTTTTTCCGTTTGTTTCTAACTAGCATCGTTTCTGAGATATATGGGAATTTCTGGAGCGATGTCCTAAAACAGGAAAAACTGGAAAATTTGACCTTTGATGACCTCTGGTGACCTCAATTTTGACCTGACCTAAAAGAACACTGAAATACTTTCGATAGAACATGTATGAAGCTATCAAATGCCTTTTCCGCTTCTCGCTACGTAGCGTAGTTTTCGAGATCCCAGGGGGGGGGGGGCGGAAATCAACCCCCCCCTGCAGTTCGTGTTCGGCGCAAAGCCCCTGCGGTGCGCGGGTTAAACGCATAAGCTGTCGATAAATCGGTATGATTCGTGTGTCTGGCACTTCTAGGTACCTTTCTAAGCTGTTTATGACCTTGGGTCAGGTCAAGGTCATCCGAGGCCACTAGGTAAAACTGCAGATTACGGTCATTAGGCGTTGTAACACATGTTTATGGGTTTGTTTTTCGTCTAGAACGCGAAAAATGACCTTAGAACATTGTTTGTTCCATATAAATAGAAGTAAAAAGCAAACATGGAAATGCGTTTTTTATGCATAGTAATGCTGTGAGAAGTGGTCGATTTTTGTCATTTAAAGGTCATAACTCAGCCATTTTGGAAGATATCGGCTTTAAATTTGGTACACATATTCACCGCATACGTCTCGATCACATATATTTCGGTTTGTGGATAATTCTGATTTTTTTCTGGAAATTCTGTTAAAGTATTTGGATTTCTCAAAATTTTGAATAAAAAAACCACACAAATCTGAGATAGCAGTTTGATAGCCTGGTCTATTGTCAGTAATTTGATTTAAGACAATTGAGTTTATCTCAAACATCGTACCTTTGACAGCGTTTTCCGCAAACCATTATTTTGCAACAAAAACCGAAGAACATGACGTCACTTTGACGTCATTCCCGGTTGACCTATCATAGCCTCATATTTTTCCTTTTGCCAACATGTGTAGAATTGATGTGTGAGCAGGTACTGCAAGTTTGGTGACGATACCGGTGTTCGTTTAGGAGTTATTGCAAAATAACGGGAGGGGGGCGGGACAAAAAATAGACCCCCCTCTCCCCAGTAAGTGGCGGGTTAAAGAGGTCAACTACACATGACCCTGAGGTCATGTGTAGTTTTTCTTCAATATCTTTTTACTGAAAGAAGATAAAGCAATGGGGGTTTTACCATCGTGTTAAAGGGATATTGCCACCTCCGGAGGATTTCTTAAAAGCAACTTAAAGGAAATAGTTCACCTTCAACATGGGTTTTGAACTGAAATAGCAGTTTTGTAGCCCGTGTTGAAAAATCCTTATCTGGAACTTTTCTTGGCTGAAAAGACTCCAGCCGAAGATATTTGACTTTTTGACGAAGGAAAACGGCGCATATATGATGTACCGTACCGTCTGAAAGTGCCAGCACTGCCATGAAGCATGCGCAGACCAATAACGCACACCATAAAATCAATAATTTACAACCTTCTGTCCTGAATTGGCGCGATGTAGGACCATTTTTGAACAGAAAAAAGAAACTATTAAAAAGTATAATAAAATCGTGTTCTGAATTTTTTTCTTCCGAAGGTGAACTATTTCCTTTAAGTGAATGGTGGAGATCAATAATCATGTATGCTCAATCTCAAACTTGCTCCTGCAGCACCTAACGTAGGTATCTGCAATTTATTTATTATTTATTTCTGACTCCAAAATGTTGGTCCCAGCTGTGCTCAGTATTCGATTCACGATGGCCGCTCTCATCCAGTTTGGCTGTGAAATTGGCGCCCGCCCAAAGCCGAAGCGTCCGAATTCGCCGAGACTTGACATTGAAAAGTCTATCTGTGTTATAAGGTATTGGTCACATCTCCTACGGCCCCAAAGTCGAGCCATAACCATTAACCTAACCATAACCTGTTTTATTCATGTTTTATTATGAAAGAGGCGATGGTTTTTGAAAATATAATTAATTGTATACGCATTTTAATTTTAAAGTGCACTGACGCAATGGTGATGTTGAGTTCGCGATATTCAAAAGCAAATCATAGTCCGCAAAGAAGTCATTCTAAATAGTGATGAGGCGACTCCAATTTTACTAATGTGTGCCAATCATGAGTGGTGCAAATTTATTTTTTGATCTAATGGGGGGAGTTTCGGGAATCCAATTTTGCAGGTGAAATCGGACACGCTTAATCTACCGATACACACCAAAAACTCCATATTGGCCTGCGAGGTGGCAATATCCCTTTAAGCGCGTCAAAATGCATCGATTGATATTAAATTTGGCATTTACTTGACTTCGACCTTGCCTCAGGTCATGCCAGTTGTTAAATCCGACCTAATAAGTTCACGCCTTACAGCATTCGACGCGGCATGGCGAGATAAACAAGGTAGTGTAAGTTGCAGCACTTTATCACGTCTCTGTCAAAAGTTATTCCCAAAAATGTAATGTTTTTTTATAGAATGTTTGAAGTTCAGTGACCTCTCCTGACCTAAATATTGACCTGATGTAACGTCTGATGAAACCTTGTAGATTGAAGATTCAATTATCTTTCGAATGTTTTTTTTCGCGCTTTGCTACCTCTTAGGTTTCGATTGAGGGGCAGTTTTCCTTGTATCGTAGACATTTGGTGACCTCTAGTGACCTCAATATTGATCTTGCCTTTAAAATGACCTTTCGAAACTTGATGGAGCTTGTCATGTCCTATCTACCGCCGTTTTCTGCTTGTCGCTATGTTGCGCGGCTTTTGATATCTCAGGAGTGGGCGTTCTTGTGGCCATTAGCACCTCTGATGGTCATGAAATTGGCTTTGAGATTTGGTTTCAACAGGCTGTGACTGGTGGTACGTATACACCCATTTCACCATATCGCAATGCTAATTACGGGGGGAGATACAAACCGAAGACAGCAAGCATACTGACTGCACAGTAATATTGAGACTGCACAGTATATTTGATTCCCTCTGTAAGCAGTGGTAGGAAGGAGTTAATGGACATGCCAGTGATACTTGGATCACACCACAGGCAGGGCAGGAAAGCACAGGGCATACACCATGCCATCGATCAACTACACCACCGAAATAACGCCGCCTATCATACCAGCAGCGGGGCATCAGCCCAGGACACCTACCCGAGAAACAACGCCGCCTATCATACCAGCAGCGGGGCATCAGCCCAGGACACCTACCCGAGAAACAACGCCGCCTATCATACCAGCAGCGGGGCATCAGCCCAGGACACCTACCCGAGAAACAACACCGCCTATCATACCAGCAGCGGGGCATCAGCCCAGGACACCTACCCGAGAAACAACACAGCTTATCATACCAGCAGCGGGGCATCAGCCCAGGACACCTACCTACCCGAGTCTTCTGGTCACTGACCGCCCACTCGCCACTCGTCCCTGACCCCGCCTCTGGTGACTTCGCTGTAGGAACTCATGAGAACGAGGCACGCTCGGTGCATTCCAGTCCGCGGACAAGGCATGGCCACACTGTTAAGCAGAGCAGACTGGGTCAGCCGCGACCACGCAACACACTAGTGATGGAAATCGGAGTCCAAATTTTTGGACGTCCGAAAATAGTCCGATTCCGATTTGGACTTCGGTTGGTCAGGTACAGATATTTTGGACAATTTTCGGTCAAGATCACAATTCAGCATTTTCCTACCTTACAGGTTTACACCTTACAGGCAGTTAATAGGATGATCCTCTGATGTTTTCTAACAAAGTGTGGTATGATTGATGTATTTAAATGGGAAATTGAAACAAAGATGATGTGATGGTAATTGTGGACATGAAATAAAATAAAACATCACTAATTGCCATGTATAAGATGTTCTAAAAATTTGACTATTTTCGGACTCTTGGACTCATCGGACACCTTTCGGTCAACATTGTCATATTGGATCGGACATGTTTGGGAAAATTTCCGAATCTTACACCACTACAACACACCAGTGGCTAGGACGCTTGTGCCAGACCCTGATACCTTGTGGCTACCCAGACTGGCCGTCGCTCGTTGGGTCACCAATCAAACGGCAGTGCTGGCATGCATACGAATATCAAAGGTAACAGGTCATTGCATTTGTTCCAGGCGCATGTGAAGCTGAAGATGAAAGAAATCCTGCTGCAGGAAGATGACCGAAAGGTGTTTGGTGCTTCCTTCTCCGCTGAGGAGTACTTGTACTACACCGAGCACAAGGATGTCATGCGAACCATGTGGAAAGAGCAGGGCCATGTGTTTTGGCTCAACACCCTCACCAAGTTTCGGATCTATATCGTCAAGCATGGATCTTTGGCCCCGTTTAACAGTGAGTATTTCTCCTGCCTCTGTAAGCACACCTACCCTGTCTTTGGCTTTTCTCTTTGGCTTTTATTTGGGAAAACTCGTTAAGCTTCGGCCTTCAAGTAAATAGTATGTGATTATATGCAACCTAACCTAACATAGCTTGGATCTTGGCAAGAGAGTGCTTCCAGTGGACGTAAAATGACCATGCAGTTTAAAAGCTTAACCTCAATCATCATTAGCGTCCTTGTGTATCTATTCTCCGTCAGCCTGTTCCTTTTCAGTCTCGGAATATTGTTAGTACAATGGATATTTGTCTGGCATATTGTATGATTATCACTATAATGTTTGAATCACTCTTTTGAGTGTACATTGCCATCATCGCCAGTCTTCAGTGTCCAGGACACCTTCTCCTACCACTCCTTTCCTACTGGGACTCGTGGTAACTATCGAACACAACGATCATGCTGAGTGGACAATTGCAACATTTGCCATCGATTTGACTGTGCGTGCTTGAATTGAATATGTACTACCATGGGCCCATGCATTTATGCCCTGCTCTATTTCAGCCGTGGTCAATAACGGAGCGCTGGACTATCCCTTCATCACGATCGCGAAGAAGATGACGGGCTCGTTCGGCGACGTGGCCGAGTTGCTCACGGACGTCAGCATTGTCATGCGGAACATGCACCTGACGGCCAACATGGTGAAGCCAACGTGTGGTGAGTGATGATGCCGCACGGCTAGCTGATCATCGGATCATCAGTGCTGAAAACTCGTAAAGCTCCAGTGCTTGATATTTGCTTGAGATTCTGTGCACATCGAAGTCACGTGGTATGGAATGCCTGATGTTTTGTTCTGGTAAGGTCATGACTTGTTTGTGATTTAGAAACTCCACATGGAGAGAATGTTCCCATTGATGTACTGAAGTATTTTGTGCCACCCTATTCCAATACATCACGCTATTGCCACCGCCATCAGATTACCTAAAGCATTGTGGTTCTTCTTTGATAGACCGATATTATGATTGTGTGAGGGCCTGAGGTACGCCTTGGAAGGGGTTTTCCACTCCCCTGCTTACGCATTTCCAGTGTATTCGCGTTCTAAACAGTGAGCATAATCGGACATTGCGGTGTTTTGCGGTGTTGCGGTGTTGACCTCTCTGGAAATGGTTTATGAGTAGCATGCAGTACAACACTAAACGTTAGTCCTTTCTTAAAAAACCTGGGACCTTAGAGATCTCCTTGTCCCAGTATAATTATGTTTCTTTTTAATATAAATTAACGATATTCCTATCATGCACAACATTCTGAAACGTGCCTTGTGCTTGTAGAACACAAAATTGTTGCGCCTGGTACAGCTCAAGCCTTCGCCTTTTAGTGCCTGGGCCCGTTCTAACTTGATACTTCTTCATCGATATAGCAATCGATCCCGTGCAGTTTTTTTACGGATTCAAGGCTGTGGTAATCCGGGATCCAGATCCTAAGGATTGGATCCCAATATCGCTTTTGTGATCTTTGCATATGTCTAGTTTCAATGGATAACAAGCGACAGCCTTCTGTCTTGTTCCAACGAATTGGCTGCAATGGTTAACATCGCATTTTGTTTACGGATGCTGATGTGCAAAGTCCTTTGGTGTTGCTCGGTGGTCTTAAGTGAATTTTGTTGCTGCCGCTCATTGCACATGCCCATGTAGAGTTTCCTGGAGGGAAAAATATATGATGAGAATCATACATATTATGTAGCATCCTAAATGCGTGCTGTGTACGTATGAATTGCTTGTCGGGTAATAATTGTGTATGTCTGTTTGTTTCAGCTTACGATCCGTTCATCAATAAGACGACTCGCAACTCGTTCAGAAACCTGTTCGGCCCGCCAGACAACAAACTTAGGATACTGAGAACGTTCATTTTCGCCGAAACCTTCTGCAGCGTGAGTGTTATCTCGTTTTAAGAACTTTATACTATGATTGTGTTGGGTGAATAGTTAACCGAGCCCTCATTCAGTTGAGACCTACGCAGTTCAACACGGACTATAAGCCAAGCTTCAATTTACTTGATATCTTCTTTGCTGTTCAGCGCGAACTGTAGGCCAAGCCCCAGGACGCCAGCAGCTGAGCAGTCGTCGACTATTGGCTGTGCTTCGGGCAGTCGTAGAAAACGAAAGACACCGCCTCGTCTCTGTCGATACTCCATGCCGTCTCTGCACCATCTCCTGTCTCCTTCCTCCCTGCTCTGAGTTTCCGCCTGCGGTGTTTGGCCCGTCTGGTCAAGCGCCTGGCCAGGCGCTGGCCGGCTCCGAACAGGGAGAACAGCGGGACGCCGAGTAGCAGACCGAGGTAGCCGCCTATGTCGGCCAGCAGGTCCTCCAGTCCTTACGTCAACACCGTCACCATGGTGCGACGAACCCGGCTCACGGTGATGAGCATTGGTGCTCTCCCTTATTTCTGACTCAGTGGTGTAGCTGATAAGAATTTGGACTCAGGGTTGCAGGCAGTCTCGCACCGAGTGATCGGGGTCATCCTGTGATATGGTCGGTCGGAAAACTGATGGAGTGCTTCCATGTACGCCAGGTAATCAGATGCCATACACAGCGGCTTCGTGCTGGTTTTGCTTCTGTCCATGCTATGCTGTCCATGCAGTTCAGCCAGTTGAAGAAGAAAAAATATTCGCACAGGCATGCGGGCATGCTATGGGGTGGATCCTTCTCACAGGGCTCACGCCTCAAGTCACGTTTTACCTCGCGTTCGATGACAACCCTAACATCCCGGACCCCCGGTGGTATGGCATGTTGGTAATCGGAAAAAAACACGTGGGTGTCCATATCAAACCTCCAGAGGTCGGACTCACTATGACTATTGCAAAGTAACAATTGCTTGCTATATTGTTGTTAACAGGGCTTGTATGGATTTCTGCAGCCCGTGGCAGATTGAGCAGGACTGACGACGAGGACGGAGTCAGTGTGGCGCCTATGGCACCGTTACACGTTGTGATCAGCTTCCACGTCCCGTCAGTAGTCTCAAAGTGGTCATATTTGCTAGAGATCCTCGCTGCACGTCCGTCAGCAAACCCGTCTGGCCGCTAAACTCGAGCGAAGACATGCCGTGCGATCTGAAGAACTCGGAAAGCGTCTGGTTAGCGAACAGCCCGCTGCGTTCCTTGTCGGACCCCTCAGTTACGATCTGAACTATTGGTTTCGGCAAAGGCGGAGTAGGGACCAAAGTCACGATCGGCGGCCTAAACTTATGATCGCGACGGGATCGGAGGGCTGTGGGCTCGGAGAGAAAGTGAACGATCTACAGACCGGTGAAGCTAAGCCGGGCGGCTAGCATACCGAGTCGCACCGCGCACTGCACGAGCTAGGAGACGTGGGATTCCGCGAAGGCTGATATGTGGAAGACAGCCTGGGACGGCTGGTACAGCAGGTGCAGGACGGCTGGCAACGTCTCCGGTCACGCAAGAAGAACCCGGCAGACGGAGAGACGGTCCAGCGGTATGTCCTGACGGCGTATGACTTCTCACGCGCCTACGACACGGTGGACCACCACCTTCTGCGAGTCAGACTACTGCAACAGGGAGTCCCGCTCTGCCTGATAAGCTGGATCTGGGGCTTCCTCCGCGATCGTCGAGCCCACACAAAAGTCAACGGCTGCAAGAGTCGTGACCGGATCTTCAGGGCGGGCCTGCCGCAAGGCAGTGTCCTGGCCCGACCCTGTTCTCGGCGCCATTGGTGGATCTCCTGAAGACCCCTGGTACATCTTCTTTCATGTACGATGACGATACGGCAGCACTGTGTTCCGGGAACACGATCGACGTCGCGCGACGGCGAGCTCAGCAGGCGGCGAACTCTGGTGCGGTGGGCACGCGCCTCAAAGATGATTGTGGCGAGCGAAAAGACCCAGGTGCTGGTACTCTCCCAGGCCCCGAGAGACGCGGTTGACTTCACTATTAAGGTCGCAGGGAGACTATGGCCTCGGGAGCCCACCTCAAGCTGCTGGGAGTCACCCTGGACCGCACCCTGCACGTTGGAGCGCACTGCAAGAATCTGCGCAAGAAGACACGACCTCGCATCGCCCAGCTCAGGAGGAGGACGGGACGCGACTGGGGACTGAGGGACCAACAACTGCGAGCAGTGGTCAACGGCTACGTGAGAGGCCCACAAGAATACGCTGCTGCGGCCTGGCTCCCTGCTACACCCGAATCCCACGTCGAGGTCCTTGAGCGCGAGGTACGGGCCGCGGCGCGGGTCATCACCGGATGCCCCGTCTCGACACGGATTCACGCCCTTCTGGCGGAGGCCGGCCTGCCCCCGGTCGCGTCCCGCCCGTTCACGCTGACGGCCCGGTTCCTAGCCAAGGCGAGGGCCCTGCCGCCGGACGACCCGCTCCGGGTGATCGCGGACTAATCCCGGTTATCGTCGGTCGCCGGCTGGAGGGGGCTCGAAGTCTGGGAGTCGGCGGGAGTGACGACACCCATTGAGCCGATCCTGCCCCGCCGCCCTCCCCCCCCCCCCCCCGTGGACGGGCTCCGGCGGAGTGACCTGTACATCGGTCCGGGGCTGCCGGCGGGAGCCTCCGCGCAGAAGAAACTCGAAGTGGCCACGCACCATCTGGCCGCTCTACCTCAATGCGCCACCTGGGTGTGGACCGATGGATCGGCTGATGGAGGAGTTAACGACGGCGGAGCAGGGGTCTTCATCGAGATGCCGGACGGCGAAACCCGTGAACTGCACCACTGGCGGTCTCCATCTGGAATCTCCTGCTGGATCTGTCGTCGGACGGCCGATAGCTTCATCTGCAGTGGGTCCCGTCCCACTGCGGTCTGCCGGGGAATGAGCTCGCGGACGATCTCGCTAAGAACGCGACAGCTCTCCCCCAGGCCGACGTCCCAGTCGACGTCGCGACCGTGCACCGAGCGGCGGCGAGAGCGGCGCGCTCCCGCGCCATTGGCGAGTGGCCTGCGGGATGGTACCGCACGCTGATGGACGGATGGTGCCGGTGCGACGTCGCAGCAGGTTCGAGGCCATCGACGTCACCAGCTCCGCGTGGGGCATTGGTCCGGATCCGCTCAATACCTCCACCGCATCGGCCGTAATCCTTCGCGGAGGGTGTGCCCAGTGCAGCGACTTACGCTGCCAGGCGGGCTGGTGCCGCACCTGCGGGGAGGAAGCGGACACCCCGGACCATGTCCTGCTGCGATGCCCGGCGATGATGACGGTGCGTCACCGCATCTTCGGGACTCTGTTCCCGTCTCCAAACGATGTCAAACAAGACGACGCAGTGGTGGTCCTGACGGAGCCCACCAGATACCTCCAGAGTCGTCAATGACTACGGCTCGCGGCGCGAGCCCGGAGGGAATCAACAACAACATCCAGGAGACGCTGCACATCTTCAGTGGCATCGCCTCACCATGGACTGCTCGGCCACGGAGACTGTCAGCGGTAATGTGAGGTGAAACGTCGCGACCGCCTCACACGGTCTGCTGCGGGTGTCTGCTGAACACAGGTGTCTGCTGAACACAGGTCCTCCACAGGAGTCTGCTGAACACAGGTGTCTGCTGAACACAGGTCCTCCACAGGCGTCTGATGAACACAGGCGTCTGCTGAACACAGGTCCTCCACAGGAGTCTGCTGAGCACAGGCGTCTGCTGAACACAGGTCCTCCACAGGCGTCTGCTGAACACAGGTCCTCCACATGCGTCTGCTGAACACAGGTCCTCCACAGGCGTCTGCTGAACACAGGTCCTCCACAGGCGTCTGATGAACACAGGCGTCTGCTGAACACAGGTCCTCCACAGGAGTCTGCTGAACACAGGCGTCTGCTGAACACAGGCGTCTGCTGAACACAGGTCCTCCACAGGCGTCTGCTGAACACAGGCGTGTGCTGAACACAGGTCCTCCACAGGAGTCTGCTGAACACAGGCGTCTGCTGAACACAGGTCCTCCACAGGTGTCTGCTGAACACAGACGTCTGCTGAACACAGGTCCTCCACAGGAGTCTGCTGAACACAGGCGTCTGCTGAACACAGGTCCTCCACAGGCGTCTGATGAACACAGGCGTCTGCTGAACACAGGTCCTCCACAGGCGTCTGCTGAACACAGGTCCTCTAGAGGCGTCTGCTGAACACAGGTCCTCCACAGGCGTCTGCTGAACACAGGTCCTCTAGAGGCGTCTGCTGAACACAGGTCCTCCACAGGCGTCTGCTGAACACAGGTCCTCCACAGGCGTCTGATGAACACAGGCGTCTGCTGAACACAGGTCCTCCACAGGAGTCTGCTGAACACAGGCGTCTGCTGAACACAGGTCCTCCACATGCGTCTGCTGAACACAGGTCCACAGGTATCTGCTGAACACAGGTCCTCCACAGGAGTCTGCTGAACACAGGCGTCTGCTGAACACAGGTCCTCCACAGGCGTCTGCTGAACACAGGTCCTCCACAGGTATCTGCTGAACACAGGTCCTCCACAGGCGTCTGCTGAACACAGGTCATCTACAGGCGTCTGCTGAACACAGGTCCTCCACAGGCGTCTGCTGAACACAGGTCCTCCACAGGCGTCTGCTGAACACAGGTCCTCCACAGGCGTCTGCTGAACACAGGTCCTCCACAGGCGTCTGCTGAACACAGGCGTCTGCTGAACACAGGTCCTCTACAGGCGTCTGCTGAACACAGGTCCTCCACATGCGTCTTCTGAACACAGGTCCTCTACAGGCGTCTGATGAACACAGGTCCTCCACATGCGTCTGCTGAACACAGGTCCTCCACAGGCGTCTGCTGAACACTACTGACCGGCTGCTGCTGATTCGGCTCAGCGGCTGCTGCTGATTCGGCTCAGCGGCGGCTGGTGACTGCTTCCGCCGCCAATAGGACTGCGAAGGGCCGCAGGCAGCCTCCTTACACTGCCGTACAGTCTGCCCCACCAGGTCACACAGCACCGCAGGGTCACCAGGTCACACAGCACCGCAGTCTGCCCCACCAGGTCACACAGCACCGCAGGGTCACCAGGTCACTCAGCACCGCAGTCTGCCCCACCAGGTCACACAGCACCGCAGTCTGCCCCACCAGGTCACACAGCACCGCAGTCTGCCCCACCAGGTCACACAGCACCGCAGTCTGCCCCACCAGGTCACACAGCACCGCAGTCTGCCCCACCAGGTCACACAGCACCGCAGTCTGCCCCACCAGGTCACACAGCACCGCAGTCTGCCCCACCAGGTCACACAGCACCGCAGTCTGCCCCACCAGGTCACACAGCACCGCAGTCTGCCCCACCAGGCCACACAGCACCGCAGGGTCACCAGGTCACACAGCACCGCAGTCTGCCCCACCAGGTCACACAGCACCGCAGGGTCACCAGGTCACACAGCACCGCAGGGTCACCAGGTCACACAGCACCGCAGTCTGCCCCACCAGGTCACACAGCACCGCAGGGTCACCAGGTCACACAGCACCGCAGTCTGCCCCACCAGGTCACACAGCACCGCAGTCACACATGGAGGACACACATTGTGGTACACAAGCAATCCATTACCGTCACCGTAACGTGGCAAGTTAAGATTGTAAGAGGGCTAACTCACATAATCGCAGGATATGTGTCAAATTATGTCTATAGATAATGGATGAAACGAAGTACTGAGTGTTGTTCCTAGAATATTCGCGCAAGTAATTTTCAAATGAAGTTGCTTTATCAACACATGTGACCACATGGATTATACATGTGACCACATGGATTATACATGTGACCACAGTGTAATAATCCCAGTAAGGCGCCGTAGTTTGGCGATGAACGAGCGAGCGCGAAGGAAATGTATGGGGATTTTCAACTTGATCGGGCAAGTAGTTTCTGAGATACAACAAAAGGTGCGCACGTGCAGAGGCACCCACCTTTGACTCGTGGGAAAGGGGGGGCTGAGAGGTCCCTAACCACAAACAAACGAGGTTAAACGAGGTCACAATGTCAGTGGAAACCACAAATGTCACCTGGAAACACCTGTGCATATGCTCCTGAACAACGCACACTTGGAAACTGCACAAGTTGCATGCATCGATACTACAGGACGCCCGTTGCGCCTGGCATGACCTTGAGAAACAGGTCATAGGTCACGGGTCATGTGGGTTAGAAATTCCAACACTGAATCAATTCTCAAAATATTATCCGTGAATCGAACGGTGATTGCATCATTCAGATTCCAAAATGAATCATGATTGAATCGTTCCAAAAAAAAGATGAATCAATAACCAGTCTGGTGCTGGCGAATGAATGTTGTACTGGTTCTAGCCCGGGCAGAGGCTATACCATCAGCCAATCAGCTTGCAGCTAGTGCTAGCAAGCGAACCGCCGGCCGCCGGTTGGCACATCTCCAATGCGAGTCTATCCTTACGCGACTACTTTCGAATCTGATTGGCTGAACCATTTTTTACATTCGCGTGACGTCAGGACTCGGACTCAGAGAGTATGCATATAGTTTTGATAAACAATACAAATTTACGGCTTTCTGTCCTGAATCGGCGCGATATAAGGCCATTTTTGACAATATAAAAAGAAATTGTATTATCAAATATAATCAAATCGTGTTTGGTAAAAAAATTCCAAGGTGAACTATTTCCTTTAAAGGGACATATCCACCTCGCAGGCCAATATGGAGTTGTTGGTGTGTATCGGTCGATTAAGCGTGTGCGATTTCACCTGCAAAATTTGGTTTCCGAAACTCTCCCCATTAGATCAAAAAATACATTTGCACCGTTCTCATGCTTGCCAAGCATTCGTAAAATTGGAGTCGCCACATTACTATTTAGAATCACTTCTTTGCGGACTGTTATTTTCTTTTGAATGTTGCAAACTCAACATCACCATTCCGTCAGTGCACTTTAAAATTAAAAAGCGTACGCAGTTAATTATATTTTCAACAACCTTAGCCTCTTTCATAATAAAACAGCAAGAATGTCAAGTCTCGGCGAACCGGCTTTGGGTGGGCGCCAATTCCACAGCCAAACTGGACGAGAGCGGCCATCATGAATCTAGTACTAAGCACAGCTGTTTTGGAGTCTGAAATACACACAAAATGCTTTGCCGATACACTGCTTTAGGTGCTGGAGGAGCAAGTTTGAGCTTGAGCATACATGATTGTTGATCCTCACCATTCATTTAAGTTACTTTTTAGAAATCCTCCGGAGGTGGCAGTATCCCTTTAACCGTGGCAGTGAAAAATATAGGGGAATAATTTATTCCATCACTAGTTTTTCGAGCCTTTGTACCAAAAAATACTCACTTTGTACTACTCTGGAATTTGAACCAAAACTACTCACCTAGTACCAAACTTCACTCAGTCTATACCCTTTTTCCTGCCAAATACCTAGTTCATGTGGTTGCCAGATGCAGACGCTCAGTTTGAACCAATATGTGCTCAATTTGTACCTTTTACGCTTTCATATGGTCCTCCATTACTCCATAGCACGCCAAGAGCACGCCAAGGCTACGAGCGAATCTTAGGCCGCCCCGATCGGACTGAATGGCTACGAGCGAATCTTAGGCCGTCCCGATCGGACTAAATGGCTACGAGCGAATCTTAGGCCGTCTCGATCGGACTAAATGGCTACGAGCGAATCTTAGGCCGTCCCGATCGGACTTAATGAGGGCTTAGGTTAGGTTAGGTTATGTTTGGTAAGTTAGGTTAGGTTAGTTTAGGGTAAGGCTTGTGCAAAAGGAATATGCAAAATGTTGTTATGTCCCTGCAATTTGGCGCGCAATGTTACCAGTTAAAACTTATACTGAAAACTAAGCTAAAAAGTTATATTTGCTACCAGATTTGGATGAAACTATCGATGTATTGCAAAGCTAGTAAAATCCGGTACAAACTGAGTATCGTTTGGTACAAGGCTAGTTTAAAGTTCCACAAAAACTCTGTTATTTGGTACAAATAACGGAATATTACAGATAGAGTAGAAAAAGTACAGATGCAGTGAACTTAACCAAAACTGGGAAAACTAGTACAAAGTGAGTAGTTTTTGGTATAGCGTAAATTACATCCCAAAAATATATACCCTAAAAATATGGCAGCTCTTTGTGAGTAATTTCGCCGCACATGTGACGGTTGTTAGGCGGGAAATGACCTTGAGAAAGCGCGCCACCGTGTTATGGAAAACAAACAATCGCGATCGCGTGGTGTCAGCCGGTTCTCATCGCAGAGTACTTATATCAATGGCTCATGGGGTTCATGACTGGCAGTGGCCCAGTTCAAGTTCAACTGTCCAGTTTGCTCCATCGTGGTGTTGCGATCGGTGTTGAGCGAGCATGTCGCTGTTTTGGGATATCATTAGGCTCATTGCACATCTCCTAATGTTTGTGATAATGTCAATACTCAAGCTATCAGTATTTATTTTGTCTTTGCTGTGCTGCTGGGTCATTTGCATTTTCTATTCTGCTATTTATTTGTTTGCTTTTTCCTACCGTACTATGGACGAGTTAGTCCCAGTGGTCCCAGCTATGCTTTCTGTGACCCTGAAGATAAGCATTTGTCTTATATTATTTGTTTTAATGTTATTGTGGAGCCTTCTTCAGTATCTTTATAAGGTGAGAACCAGGGTCCTAGGCAGGGGGTCTGCTCTGCCTGTTTAACATGGGTAAAATATGCAACAAATATTAGCAATGTCTGCAGCTCAGTTGTGTTCATGCATCTGCTCATGAGCAAAATTTTGCTGCTGACAGCTTTTTGACCAATCAGCATGAGCCGTTCTCAATGCTCATTGGTCAATGGCTGATGACGAGTAGGTGGGTCAGAATAGCAGAACATCATTTGCTTACATAACGTTAACCGCAGGGCGCTGTGCAGAGGGCATGGATGTCGTTCTTTTTTTCTAGTTTGAGAAAATGTTGAGAATGATACAAATGTATACGTGAAAGGTCCATGCATTCTGATTTGATGTAATGCAATGTATTTAGTGGCCATGTACCCCCTGCCATGTACAGCGACCTGGTGTGTGTTGCCAGGCAACAATGTGCTGCAGCAGGCAAGGTGTCGGCTGGAGACGTGGTGATCGCTGATCGGGAGTGATGGTCTGGTGCAGAGACATGGGGCGGAAAGTGTAATTTTAAACAGTGTTTTAAATTGCTTGAATGCAATTAGACTTATCTAATCAAATTTTCATGAAACTTCAAGAAGGATGAGAACATATACTTTTTTGTGGGTAGGTACTTTGCCAAGAACTATCAGTCACTACTGGTACTAAAATATAACTAAAATAAACCTAACCTAACCTCAATTCACTGCAGTTTTGAATACTTTATTCACTGTATTTGATTAGTGTTTGTCACCAGTCTATTCAAAGTGATCTGAGGCAGTTAACTGGGGGCAGCCGGATAAACCACAGTGGAGAGGGATAAGTGGTGAAAGTGGCTATCCAAATATGGTGGGATTTTTTATTATTATTTCAACTATTTATGGTTGTAGTGTTCTGAGCATGGTGATAACCTCCATAATTATTAAATGTGAGATTTTCTATATGTTAATTGATAGATAGCTGATGGGAGGGGTACTTAATAATGAGTTACATTTTAATGAGCTAAAAATATATTGAATAGCATTGCATTACCTACAATACAATAACCTGTATGTGTTAATTCATCATTACATTCTGTTTTCACATTTCTGTTTGGACTATACAACAATACGTTTTCCAATGTCATACTGTCCAGCTGCTTCACCTTTGGTCTCTTGAGATTTTCTGCTCCCATCCATCACTTTTTGTGTCAATAACTCCTGACATAATGAAGATAGAGAAGTAAAACAGACATCAATGTGTTTGTCTCGTCAAGACACGTCTTCTCATATGCAACATGCCCTACTTGGGTCACCACTTGGGTCAAAACGCCCCCCCCCCCGCACGGCGCGGGTTAACAGACCGTACATATGCCATATTTTGAGCAAAATGCAATCCAAAAACGTCAAAAGATAGCAAGTGGTAAGGGCTACACCATGACTATGTCGGATTTGTGAACATTTTGTTTTTTACCCCCCCCCCCCCCACACAAAAAAGGGGGTAATGCCCACAAAATAATTTTTTCTTCTCAAAGATATTAAAAAAAGGAATATATGTCAGATAACCACATATGGGCAACTACCATACCAAATTTTAAAATGATATCACCATTTTTGACTTTGGCATATACAGTATGGGTAACTCATGACGTCATATTTTGAAATTGTGTTTTTGTTTGGCTTTTATTGACCAGACAGACAAATAAATGCCAGCACTGTATTTCTGAGACAAAACTTTGCATTTATAAAAAAACTTTGCCTTTTGGATTTATATTTATCAATTAGAAATGTTGACCTTCAGTGATCAAGTTTAACTTGACACTAACTTCCCGTAAATGAAGTCAGGTGGTAAAATGAAAATGCGGGATGTTTATCATACTTTTGGCAGCACTTTGGGTGATCATGGTCGTAATCGAAGGCTTTGGATGGAAAGTATGGCTGATAAACTCATATGTCGATTTTGGCCTTTGACCTGACCGCAACCTTACATTTGACCTCACCTTGACATTTTTGAGTATACTTTAGAATCGTCTCATTGAGAGCTTTCGAATGCCGTCTTGTGCGTCTCGCTGCGATCATTGGCTCGGAAGATAACCAGGGGGGGGGGCGTTTACCCCCCCCCCCCCCCCAGTCAATGGTGCTCTGATGAGACCACAGTCAATGCCGGGTTAAGAAGTATATGTACTTGCTTTTTAATTTTTCCAAACTCCTAACTTTGAATTGGGGAATGATTTTGTATGATTCTTAAATTTAGATCACATTTAACCCGCGAGTCACGGGGGGCTTTTTTAGCCCCTCCTTAGGAATATTGGGAATATCTCAACAACTAATGCAGATATCGACGCCAAACTTTTAGTACCTCTCCGGGCATCATTTTTACACCTTTTGTGCAAAAATGAAGCAATTTCGTCAAAAATTTCGACTACTAAACACGATTTTGACACAAAAATCAACTAAACTTTGCCAAGCCGTACAAGTGCCACATTTCAAGCAAAATGCAATCGAAAAGAGCTAAAAGGTAGAACATCGCAAGGGCTACCTACACCCCAGCTATCTCGAAATTTCGAAAATTTTGGTTTTTGACCCCACATTTTTGTTTTTAAATGTCCACAAAATGAAATTTTTCAAAGATATTTAAAAAAAAGAATATATGTCTGATAACGTCATATGGGCAACTCGCATACCAAATTTCAAAACGATATCATCTTTTTTCCCCCCAAAATGGCATTACATGACGTCATTAAAACGTCATTATCTTCCAAAGTACTACCTCAATTTCAGTGAAATTTTGTGAGAAGACGTAGAAATGATGCAGCATTTGGTATTGAAAGTTTGACGTCGCCATCCCCCATTGTTTTCAAGTTATTGAACAAATCCTGCCCCCCCCCCCCCCCCCCCCCCCAGCGGGGCGCGGGTTAACACTGGCTTTGGATATGGAACCTGCATTATGAACTATTTATTGCCTTCGCACTAGGCATGGTCGTCATAATTTATTTCCGATTTTGAACATTGCGAGGGTGGATCGGTATGTAGTAAACAATTCGGAACAACTTTTTAATTTTCGGTTTTCCGATAAAATGAATTCCTGATTACCTTAAATCCACTTTTTGAAAACATGTTTGGTCCTCAGGACACCCGGCTGCCGTTCAACGGACCAGTAAGCGCCGATGATGGGTAAATCGCTGTAACGGCCAATTGGCTGAATTTGTGTATGCTCATGCGCACTGAATATGCAGATGCATACTTAGGGCTCCTCAAACCGACCTAGAGCCCCTTAGGCCGACTGAGGTCTCTCAAGCCAAATGAATGCCCCCTCAAGCTGACCGACGGCCCCCACGGGTCAACAGAGGCCCCTTCAGGCCGACAGAGGGTCCCTTCAGACCGACAGAGGGGCCCCTCATGCTGACAGGCCCCTCAGACAGTCAAGAGGGTCTCCTCAGGCCGACAGAGGGTCTCCTCAGGCCGACAGAGGGTCCTCTCAGGCCGACAGAGGGCCCCTGAGGCTGACAGAGGGCTCCTTAGGCCGACCAAGGGCCCTCTCAAGCTGGTCAAGGGCCACATCAGGCGGCCATAGGACCTCTCAGGCCGATAGAGGGCCCTCAGGCCGCCAGAGGGTCCCCCCTAGCCGCCAGAAGGTTCCCTCAGACCGACAGAGGGCCCCTCAGGCCGACCAAGGGCCCTCAGACCGACACAGGGCCACCCCAGACCGACAGAAGGCCCCTGAGACCAGTGGGGGTCGCAAGGTGGCCATGCGGCACATGCCCCCCCCCCCCCCAGGGCCCATGAAGGGGGCCAACATATATTTGCCCCCCCCCCCCCCAAGTCGCTTGGAGCCCAGGTGGGGCCGAAGCTTCAGGTCAGAGCAGCCTTGGAATTTGGGCCATTTTCGGGACTTTTTGGGTCCAAAGAATTTTGCTCTCTTCATATTTGTTCACGAAATTTGCTCTCTTTTCGCCTGATCTTACCGACATTGTAGTTAAAATATAATTCAATTTTCCTCGATAATTTAATGTCTACTACACATCAGTTTTTTTACTTTCCAAGTAAAATCATAGCCAAAAAATGAGAATCTTAACTTGCCTGCCAATACAATTTTACTCTCCACCTATGGATTTTTACTCTCCGGGACCAGGTATGAAATGAAAAATCTAACACTGGGTCAGAGTGGGCCCTCTGGAGATCGGAGGGGCCCTCTGGAGGTCAGCGGGGCCCTCTGGAGGTCAGCGGGGCCCTCTGGAGGTCAGCGGGGCCCTCTGGAGGTCAGCGTGGGCCCCCTGGAGGCCAGAGTGGGCCCCCTGGAGGCCAGAGTGGGCCCCCTGGAGGCCAGAGTGGGCCCCCTGGAGGCCAGAGTGGGCCCTCTCGAGGCCAGAGTGGGCCCTCTCGAGGCCAGAGTGGGCCCTCTCGAGGCCAGAGTGGCCCCTGTGAAGGTCGGAGAGGGCCCTCTGGAGGCCAGCGTGGGCCCCCTGGATGGAAGCCAGAGTGGGCCCCCGGAGGCCGGAGTGGGCCCTATGTGGGGGGGGGGGGGATGAGGAGGCAGGGTTCCCTCTGGAGGCCACAGCGGGCCCTGTGGAGGTCAGAGTGGGACCCTGGAATCCAGATAGGATCCTCTGGCATCCAGAGGGGAGGGGGGGGGGGGGGGAGGGGAAGGGCTCTATGATGGTGAGTTTGATCCCTCTGGAGGTCAGAGTGGTGGTCCTCATGTAGGTCAGAGTGGGCCCTCTGGACGTCAGAGGGGCCTAATGATATCCAGAGGCGCCCTATGGAGGCTGGAGAGGGCCATATGGAGGTCAGAGTTGGCCATCTCGAGGCTGAAGTGGGCCCTCTGGAGGTGGCGGCAGCGGTGTGCCCTCTGGAGGTGGAGGCCGGGGTGGCCCCCTGGAGGTCAGAGTGCATACTCTGGAGGCCACATGGGCCCCATGTGGCCTCCAGAGTTGGCCCAATGTGGCCTCCAGAGAGGGCCCCATGTGGCCTCCATGTAGCCCCCAGGCCCTCTGGAGTTCAGAATGAGCCCTCTGAAAGCGAGAGTGGCCATCGTGAAGCCAGAGGGACCCTCTGAAGGCCAGCTTGGGCACCCTGGGGCCTGGAGACCAGGGTTGGTCATTTGAAGGTCAGAGTGGGCCCACTGGAAGCCAGAGGGGGGTCAATTAGTATCCAGAGGGGCGCTCGGGAGGTCAAAGTGGGCCACATGGAGGTCAGATTGGGCCCTCTGGAGGTCTTAGTGGGCCCTCTGGAGGTCTGAGTGAGCCCTCTGGAGGTCTGAGTAGGCCCTCTGGAGGAAGGAGAGGGACCTCTGAAGGTGCAGGCCGGATTGGGCCCTGATATCTATATATTTAAGTTGTTCGTCCCGCTAGTTGAACCGGGGAGTGTGCACGAGCCGTATTCGGGCCTGTTGGTTTTCGTTTATGCATCATGATTCGAGTTCAGAAACCGAAATGTCTGGAAATGACTGTCGGTCGTGCATTCAGCTTGATATCACCAGTAGTGTACGTGCAATAGTACATGACTGCCGTTTCCAATGTCCGTATTGCCTACTGTCGCGCTGTCGCTCATGGCCGCCCGGACATGTTGCCGAAAAGGGATTTAAAGTCGGGATTTAATCAAATACACCGAAGATAGGGAAGTTGTTCAGAATTGTTTACTTCATACGAATCCACCCTCTCAATGTTCGCAATCCGTTTTTTTCTTCACAATCCTGACGACCATGTTGCCGAAAAATGGATTTAACCCTATTAGTGGCGGGCTCCTGGCTACCCCTATTAGTGACGGGGGGGGGGGGATTCTGCCCCCCCCCCCCTTCCCGGAGATCTCGAGATCTACCTGTCGGATTAAACAAAATCAAACGGCGTTTGATTCCCCTCAACACGATCTACATTTCTTAAAAAATAAAAACAAATCCGAAATTATTGATAGGGCAACAGGGGGGCAAAAACTACAAATATTAGAGGTATTTGTGATCCAACACAGCTGGCATGCTTATCAACCGATTTTAACGCAACTAATGGGGATCGATAGAGATTGAATTGGGAATTGATATATGACGGCGACTTTTGAAAATGCAAAAATCATAGGCGTTTTCAGGTCACTAAATTTGTGGGTAAAATAAATTCCTTTTAAACCGTTTTTTCTTTCTTCTTTTTTCGATAAATGAAATGGTGCGCTATTGTGACATCGGACACAACAGTTATAAAGCATATTTGCATCCATAGGCGGTGCCAAGTTAGATAAAAAGGGAGGCAAAATATATTTAAAAAATCCTGTAAACCTCCCCCTTTCAAGTCCCTGAAACCGCCCCTGCCGTGCAATATTTATTATAGTTGACTAAAATCAACTAATTTGCACTTGTTTCAATCACCGTAAACCTATGTGACTCCTTTATACTTCCGGCAGTTAGAAAGAAGCCGTGAAGTTCGCATCTCCGTATTATCGCCAAATGTCACCGAACAAAAACAAAATCCAAAAACCGGGCCCTGGTACCGCCTCTGTTAAGGTTAGGAACTCAAAGTTTTCACTTCATGGAATTCAATTCTAGGAAAAGTCCCAAAATTTCATGGGTATGCTCCCAGCCGTTCGGGAGATATCTGCGAAAAACATGAGGGGGGGGGGGCGAAATCTCCCCCCCCCCCTGCCACTAATAGGGTTAAGGTAGTCAGAAATTCATCAAATCCAAAAACCGAAGCTAGAAAAGTTGTTCAGAATTGCTTACTACATACTAATCCGCCCTCGCAATTTTCGAAATCCGGAATTTGTGCATTTCCGCCCTGCCGACGACCATGCCTACTTTGCACCTCATGTTCCCCAAGTATTAGGTCACTTTCAGCTTTGGCTTCATGCAACAAATAAATGGAATGGCGAGGTGTGGCTTTGGCTTTGAGTTTAAGCAGAATACAAACATTGGTTCCAGCTTTGCAGTTAAGTATAGACACATTGGTTCCAGCTTTACTCTCAAGTATTTAAAGTTTGAAATCATTGGCTTCAGCTTCGACTTTGTTGATGAACACTTCTTAGTCACAAATGTTCGCTTCCTTTGCGATGTACGATTTCAGAGTTTTTAATATATGTTTTGAATTTGCCCTTGTTTCTGCCACATGACTCTGTCCTTGGCCTGAAGGCAGAAACCTGGCTTCATCCCCAAGCCTGATGGGAACTAATTTTGTCCGTCCTCCATGATAATGTGAGTAAGAATACTAATGAAAAGAACTGTACCATACAAGACATTAAAGCTGGTGTGCAGGTGACCTATATGCTATAAAGCTGGAAAACTGAACACAACTTCACAGCTTGGTACTCTACCAAGTGTTAACTCCCCGTTAACAAGATGTTCAAATTCACGGCAAGTGCATTTTTACCTACTAACTTGGAAATTTCTTCAAAGTATGTAATTCCAAACAGCTGGCAATGGGTAGGAGTTTCAAAAGTTGTTTATGGTGTTTTTTTATACAGAATATCTAAGCCATGACACACCAATGTCCATCATTCAAAACAACTGTTTTCAGCCAAACAGTGGAGCTCTCAGCAGTGGCTGCTCGTCATATGAGGCAACTGAGGCCGGGCCTCACGTATTATTTAGGAAGAATGCGCTTTGAAATATGCATTGGTTGCCATATAAAACAATGTGTGATTCCCATTCTGCAAATTGTAGTGCTTTTTATTATGGCATGTCACCGAAATTCTCCGACTCTTCCATCCACCCGCCAGCCACCGGTCCGTACCTACGTTTGCCATACTACAGCAAACCACTACGAGCCGACTGAGGCCCGGCCGGCCCAGCCCCCACCAGTAATATTTGGCAGCACTCGGGCGTTTGGGCGTTCAAAATCTACTACACCATAGGGTTCCCATGTTAAATCGATGATTTTCAGACTAGGCTGGCTCGTAACCTATGGAACATATTTTAAATCTGACTTCTGGAAAAGATAGCTACAAGCCTTGGCTACAACGTTTTTATTTACCATTTTCCGATTTTCCAAGCGAAAAGTGGTCAAATGGGCTTGGGGGTTAACCAATGTCGTAACGCCCATTGCCGACCGTGGGTTCGAATCCCAGAGGCACCAAGTATTTTTGCATTGTACCCAATGCAGATTCATACATAGTCATAGTCATGATTCATACATCATTCGTTATGCCGGCTTTTCTCATCTCACACCTCCCTGATTGACCTCTAATTGGTGACCTGTGATGTCACAAAAGCCAAGCTAGGTAAATAGGTCATGTAGCTCCAATTATATATAGTTTGTTTGTTTATATATTTGTAATCAAGTAGAGAAACAACGTAAACAAAATGAAATAATAGGATCGGTGCAAAAGTCCAAAGGACTTAAATCACGGCACCTCTCCTAAGATAAGCGTGGGACAAGTGATACGACCGCCGGAAAGAGAAATCAGAGGTTAATCGGTCGCAGCGCCAGCCGCCGCCTTATTCCTTCTATTACGTAGTCCTGGAAGAGCCCCGCGAGCACCCGACCGTCGTCGCTGTGAATGTTGTGTCCATGCGTCAGTGTGTGTAGAATGTCTGTTTTTGGTAGTCGGGTAAAATCAGGACCTAATAATTGTGTTAACTGCCGAAGAAGCTTGGTCCTCAAATCTTGAAAAAGTGGACAGTGGAAAATAAAATGCTGCAAGGTCTCTGATAGTGTGCCGTGTGCGCCGCCACAGCAACGTAGTTTTATCGCTTTTGGCGGTCGTACCCTCTGATTTTGACACATTTCATGACAATTATTGACCTTCCATATCCTTCAGTGACCTTAGAAATGTGCGTGATCACTGGGTCAAAGCCAATATCTCATTAGCCATTATTAGGTCAAACATTTTTTTTTAAATCGCAGTGTTTCCACAATATTGTAATATGATATGTTGGTACCTTTCATTTTAATTTAAATATTCGATAATGAATGTAACTTTATGTTCAAGATGTACTAACATAATATTGATCTATTTCATCTTCAAAGCTTACAATCGACATGCACTGCAATGGGTTTGGGACATTAGGTATTTGTCTCTGGCAGAAATGACATGAACATGCTGATGCACCAAGTCATGGTGGCAGCAGCCACATTCAAGGTCAGATCAAGAGGAGCTGGTGGGCAGCGCAGCCCACGCCCAGACATAAGGAAATTTAAATGTAAAACTTAGCCACTTCAGTCTATTAATAACCTGGAACTTCGATAGGATGGCACGGTCAGAGCCTGAGCCTGCACCAGAAGCATTGCTAGCATTGGGCCTGGCTTAAGACAGCCATTCAATCAAAACATTCTGCAGTATTTCACAATATCAAAGCTATGATCTCGTTATTATGTGTTTCACAAGAAATAGTCACAACATCCCCACAAACTACTTTATTTAGGATTTAGGTAGGTGACCACCTACCAACATGCCTACCGCAGGATCATGGATGGCTCATCATGTATTTTTATATCTCAAAACAAAAGCACAACGAATGTATTTCGCGCGTTATAGTTGAGTTTTCGTGACCGCTTCCAAATCCACTACAGTTGCACTACAGGTACTGAAATATACACTACTTCGACTACTACGTCGTATATTTGGTTGAATTAAATTAACTAAATGAAGATATAATCTATGGAAATACAAGTTATTGATATCAAACAATACTGTCAATTTATAATAAACAAAATAATTACCATAAAAATTATATCTTGTCTCATTAATTTGGGCGTTAAATTCCTTACTGTTATACCCGTTGTTCTATTACCCTGGGCCGGCCTGCCGCCTCACCGCCTCCGCCCGTTCAGCCCAGCCAGGGCCGCTGGTCAGGGCTGCTCTTCCGCTGCTGGGCCGCTGGGGCCGCTGGTGACTCAGAACCCATCTACTGACTCACCAGCGGGCGAACGCCTCTCAGCCAACGATGTCGTGCCGTGCCGACCAATGGTAGCCATCTGAGGCACGGATGTTTTGGGCCTCACAGCGATTATTCGGCTCCTAGGAGCCCGTAGCGACGGTAATCAAGGTTCATGAACGAGGGAATATGCTGATCTATCGATCTGGCCACATTTTTGTGGGAAAACTATCGTCTATTACCCATATTATGATATTTTACTATCGTACCGCAGTCGGCTAGGCGGGCAGACTGTGGACGGCCGAGAAAAGCGGCAACTTTCTAATCCCCTGCAACCGTATGACGATGCTTTCCATCGAACTGCGGTGTTCTTAAGATAGGTGAATATTCATCGCTGTAAGGATACAACGCATTCTTCAATGTTACGTCAGATATGGCATATTTTAGCGTTATAGTTTGTTACGGGTATGTGATCCTCCATCAAATGTCGCAGCTCTCTCGCCCGGCTCGCCCGGCTGAGGCCGCTGACATTCCGGCCTCTTGAGGTTGGCGCATGCGTAATACGATCTGCTCGAATGGCTCAGATTCGAATGCTGTCGCGAGGCGTCAGCCCAGACACTAGGTGGCGCCAGGCTGTCGGTTTGCTTTGCATAGAGAACTGTGGTGACTATATAGTATATATAGTAGAGCTATGATTGAAAGCAGAGTCTTAGATATAATTTCCGAAATAAACAGTTATTAGCTAAAAATACAGATTCTATCAAACATGACAAATAGTGGGGGCATGGCCCGTCCCCCGTTCCTACGTCTGTGACTTGTTTTAAGTGTGTTGACTAAACTGACAGCTGCTGCTGCTCCAGCCTGTTGCAACTTCTGGACTTGGGCCTCAGGTATTTTGAGGACCACGAGCCGCCACTGGCTCTCAGTGGACTCTTTCTTCGAAGGAGATAGTAGCATAGAGACCAATACACTTCATTAACTTAACATGCAAGAGAGAAACCACCATTTGCTGTCCAATACATTTCATTAACTTAAACTGCAAGAGAGAAACCACCATTTGCTGTCCAATACACTTCATTAACTTAAAATACAAGAGAGAAACCACCATTTGCTGTCCAATACACTTCATTAACTTAAAATACAAGAGAGAAACCACCATTTGCTGTCCAATACACTTCATTAACTTATATTGCAAGAGAGAAACCACCATTTGCTGTCCAATACACTTCATTAACTTAAGATACAAGAGAGAAACCACCATTTGCTGTCCAATACACTTCATTAACTTAAAATACAAGAGAGAAACCACCATTTGCTGTCCAATACACTTCATTAACTTAAAATACAAGAGAGAAACCACCATTTGCTGTCCAATACACTTCATTAACTTATATTGCAAGAGAGAAACCACCATTTGCTGTCCAATACACTTCATTAACTTAAGATACAAGAGAGAAACCACCATTTGCTGTCCAATACACTTCATTAAATTAAAATGCAAGAGAGAAACTACCATTTGCTGTCCAATACACTTCATTAACTTAAACTGCAAGAGAGAAACCACCATTCGCTGTCCAATACACTTCATTAATTTAAAATACAAGAGAGGAACCACCATTTGCTGTCCAATACACTTCATTAACTTAGACTGCAAGAGATAAATCACCATTTGCTGTCCAATACACTTCATTAACTTAAGATACAAGAGAGAAACCACCATTTGCTGTCCAATACACTTCATTAACTTAAACTGCAAGAGAGAAACCACCATTTGCTGTCCAATACACTTCATTAACTTAATCTGCAAGAGAGAAACCACCATTTGCTGTCCAATACACTTCATTAACTTAATCTGCAAGAGAGAAACCACCATTTGCTGTCCAATACACTTCATTAACTAACTGCAAGAGAGAAACCACCATTTGCTGTCCATTTGTATACCTCATAGTGGTTAAGAAAAACTCAATATTTGTACAGATAAAAAAGCACAATTCACTTAAAGGGAAATAATGACCTTTTCCACAAAAATGGAGTTAGCACTTGAAATCGCCAGACGAGACCAAAATATATTGTAAATTCATCACATTTTGCATGAAATCTTTCCTACCGAAAGATATTTCAAGCTAAAGTTGATAAGCGTTCCACACTTTTAACGACCGGTACTTGCAAGTACTTTTGGTCCTCATCAAACTGCGGGCTTTTCCCGTATTGTTTTGTACGCAATGGAGTGGAAAATATATTGTGCGTTCTGCTTGTTGTGATTATATGTCCGGCGATCTTCTAAAACTAACAGCGATTGGAAAAAGTGGCAATAAAATCGGAAGCTCATCGATGCACATCAACGGCGTCATAGTTAGTGGTTGCGACCCTCAATTTTTGAAAATCGATTCATTTGTTTTCAACATTACGAGTATTGTATAATTTGTCTGTGGCTGTATATAACACTATGCTGTATATTATCATGACAAATAATAATTTTTCCCAAAAAAACTAACAAACAATAACACAAAACTGGCAATTCAATCGGAAGCTCATCGATGCACATCGACGGCGACCTATTTAGCGTCGGCGATTTGTTTACAAAGTCATTGTCATGCTTCTCGGCGCACTTAACCATTGTGGCGAGTTGTTCCTGATTAGTATACCCAAGTCCAGTAGCAGGCTTTGTTAATGACGTCACTGGTGCCATTCTTGTGCAGCATTGCAAAATATATCTGATTTTGAGTTGAAGGCTAATTAAAGACTTATTCAAATTATTGTTTTTAAGTTTGAATTTTCTTGTTAATCATTATTAAAGGTATTTTATCACTGTATTTCATAGTAGTTGACACTTCAGAAACTTGTGATGTAATAATATTGTATCCAATATGCATTTCCCTCACCTTTTGCTATTGTGGCGCAGTGCCGAGTGCTTTGCGAATACTAGCTTGCCTGGGGTTCAATTAATTATGCCCTTATTTTATTCGAGTTGGTATAGTTTGCATGTTGTTGTTATTCATGACTTATACTGATAGTCAGTCATGCATCACGGATGCGTCACGGATTGCTTCACGGAACAGAACGCTGCTCGAACGCACGCTAGTAGCGCTTTCGTTCTCCATGGCAACCAGGCGTGAGCCAATGAAAAGCCAGAACGTATTCCCTTTCTAGCTTTTGATTGGCTGACGCCTGGTTGCCATGGAGAACGAAAGCGCTACTAGCGCTACTAGCGTGTGTCCGAGCAGCGCTCAGTTTGATCGGAAACGTCACAGAGCCTCCAAAAATGCCGCACTCGATGTAAACAATGGTAGGGAAGGACGAATTTGTCAATGACCTTCATGAAGTACACAAGGTACTTGTTTTGTATTTTTTCCAAACTTACAACTTTGAATTTGGGAATCATTTTATTTAATTCTTAAATTTAAATAAAATTATTTTCGAACCATAACGGTAGCCTAAGAAATTGTTGCTAACAAAATCAAAAGGTCATTATTTCCCTTTAACATCAAATCATTTGTTTAATCAGCAACACCAAAACGTAGCAATACGGGAGCCAGCGGCGGCGAACAGGTGGATCTGCATGACCGCCAAATAACCCTGACAGCTGCAGTATCTTATAACACAACTCATCCTCACCATCATGATTTGGGTTGTAGCGACCCATTTCACAGAACGAGCTCCGAATGAGATTATGATGAATGCGTTGAATCAACATCATGTCCTTGAGTTGATATTGTCCACGTGAATACCCCGGAAGCATCGATAGCAGGGCGGTGCTTTTGGCCTGCTTCCGACGGAAGTTGCGAGCGGATGGGGGGGGGGGGGGGGGGGCGTTCCGGGTGATGGTTAGGGCTCGGTCAGCTGGGAAATGGGCGTGGGGTGACGCCGGTGGTGGGAGGGGCTGGGTCAGCAGGGGAGGGGGCGTGTTGTCAGCTGGGGAGTGTGCGTGGGGTGACGCCGGTGGTGGGAGGGGCTGGTCCGTCCGGCGATAGGCACGCTGTCGGCTGGGGAGGGGCGTGGGGTGACTGAATTACCACCTGTGACCGTCTGGTTCGTCCGGGAGCAGGCTGTCAGCTGGGGAGGGGCCGTGTTTGACTGCATTACCACCTGTGACCGTCTGGTCCGTCCGGCGATAGGCACGCTGTCGGCAGGGGAGTGGCAGTGTTTGAGACTGCATTACCACCTGTGACCGTCTGGTCCGTCCGGGAGCAGGCTGTCGGCTGGGAAGGGGCGTGGGATGACTGAATTACCACCTGTGACCGTCTGGTCCGTCCGGGAGCAGGCTGTCAGCTGGAGAGTGGCCGTGTTTGAGACTGCATTACCACCTGTGACCGTCTGGTCCGTCCGGGAGCAGGCTGTCGGCTGGGAAGGGGCGTGGGGTGACTGAATTACCACCTGTGACCGTCTGGTCCGTCCGGGAGCAGGCTGTCAGCTGGAGAGTGGCCTTGTTTGAGACTGCATTACCACCTGTGACCGTCTGGTCCGTCCGGGAGCACGCTGTCGGCAGGGGAGTGGCCGTGTTTGAGACTGCATTACCACCTGTGACCGTCTGGTCCGTCCTGGCCCGTGTGCCCGCAGTGGGGTGGCACCCTGATCCGCCTGCTGCCCATCTGGAAGATGGCGCCGCGGGTGAACCCGGCGCCGGGACTGTGGTCGCCGCCCACCAGCTACACCCGGCCAACGCCGCTGCGCACCGGACCGTTCGAGCAGTACCTGAAGAACGACTGGAAGGAGGAGATCTTCGGTGGGTGTGCCCGTGTGTAACCGTAGTCGGAGGGCTGAAGTCGGTGATGCGGGAGCTTACCGCCCAGCTGGTGCCTGTTGTGCTGTTCAGGACGCTGGTAACGAAGGCTGAGAAGGGGTGGCTTTTCTGAGAAGTTTGCCGTCAACGGCAAGTAAAGTTTCTTGGTCATTGTGTACCCCGATGTGTCTGATGCCACTGTGCGCCTTGTGTGGTGTGTATCTGTACCCACTGTGTGATGTGTATCTGTACCCACTGTGTGGTGTGTATCTGTACCCACTGTGTGATGTGTATCTGTACCCACTGTGTGGTGTGTATCTGTACCCACTGTGTGGTGTGTATCTGTACCCACTGTGTGGTGTGTATCTGTACCCACTGTGTGGTGTGTATCTGTACCCACTGTGTGGTGTGTATCTGTACCCACTGTGTGATGTGTATCTGTACCCACTGTGTGGTGTGTATCTGTACCCACTGTGTGGTGTGTATCTGTACCCACTGTGTGATGTGTATCTGTACCCACTGTGTGGTGTGTATCTGTACCCACTGTGTGGTGTGTATCTGCACCCACTGTGTGGTGTGTATCTGTACCCACTGTGTGGTGTGTATCTGTACCCACTGTGTGATGTGTATCTGTACCCACTGTGTGGTGTGTATCTTTACCCACTGTGTGGTGTGTATCTGTATCCACTGTGTGATGTGTATCTGTACCCACTGTGTGGTGTGTATCTGACCTCAGTGCGTGTCCCTGTGTGCCGTGCAGAGGTGTGCGGCGCGCCTCCTCAGCAGCTGGTCTGGTGGAAGTCGCTGCCTGCGGGTGGCCTCACCACGCTGCCGCCGCTGGGGGAGTACACGGCGCTCTCCGTGGTGCTAGACTACCTGATGGACTGTGCCGACGACGTGCCCGACGACGGCGAAACACCCCACGATCCCACCAAGCCGAGACTACTCCCGACCAAGGCGAAGAAGGGCGCCGCGACACAGGAGCAGTCTCTGGCAGCCGGCCCCAAGAAGAAGAAAAAGAAAAAGAAGAAGGCCAAGCCGAACGAGGCGGCGAAGGCTAATGCCAAGGGAGGCGCAAAGCCGAGTGAGTACTCTGAGTTAACTAGCGAGTACCGAGTGAGTTCTCTGAACCAACTAGCGTTTAGTACCGAGTGAGTTATCTGAGCCAACTAGCGAGTACCGAGTGAGTATTCTGAGCCAACTAGCGAGTACCGAGTAAGTATTCTGAGCCAACTAGCGAGTACCGAGTGAGTATTCTGAGCCAACTAGCGAGTACCGAGTGAGTATTCTGAGCCAACTAGCGAGTAATGAGTGAGTTCTCTGAGCCAACTAGCGAGTAGTACCGAGTGAGTACTCTGAACCAACTAGCGAGTACCGAGTGAGTATTCTGAGCCAACTAGCGAGTACCGATGTAGTTCTCTGAACCAACTAGCGAGTACCGAGTGAGTATTCTGAGCCAACTAGCGAGTAGTACCGAGTGAGTTATCTGAACCAACTAGCGGGTAGTACCGAGTGAGTTCTCCGAGCCAACTAGCGAGTACCGAGTGAGTTCTCCGAGCCAACTAGCGAGTACCGAGTGAGTTCTCTGAGCCAACTAGCGAGTACCGAGTGAGTACTCTGAGCCAATTAGCGAGTACCGAGTGAGTACTCTGAGCCAACTAGCGAGTACCGAGTGAGTTCTCTGAACCAACTAGCGAGTAGTACCGAGTGAGTTCTCTGAACCAACTAGCGAGTACCGAGTGAGTTCTCTGAGCCAACTAGCGAGTACCGAGTGAGTACTCTGAGCCAACTAGCGAGTACCGAGTGAGTTCTCTGAACCAACTAGCGAGTAGTACCGAGTGAGTTCTCTGAGCCAACTAGCGAGTACCGAGTGAGTTCTCTGAGCCAACTAGTGAGTACCGAGTGAGTACTCTGATCCAACTAGCGAGTACCGAGTGAGTTCTCTGAGCCAACTAGCGAGTACCGAGTGAGTTCTCTGAACCAACTAGCGAGTACCGAGTGAGTTCTCTGAACCAACTAGCGAGTACCGAGTGAGTTCTCTGAGCCAGCTAGCGAGTACCGAGTGAGTATTCTGAGCCAACTAGCGAGTACCGAGTGAGTATTCTGAGTCAACTAGCGAGTACCGAGTGAATACTCTGAGCCAACTAGCGAGTACCGAGTGAGTTCTCTGAACCAACTAGCGTTTAGTACCGAGTGAGTTCTCTGAGCCAACTAGCGAGTACCGAGTGAATACTCTGAACCAACTAGCGAGTACCGAGTGAGTTATCTGAGCCAACTAGCAGTATCGAGTGAGTTATCTGAGCCAACTAGCGAGTGCCGAGTGAGTTATCTGAGCCAACTAGCGAGTACCTAGGGAGTTATCTGAGCCAACTAGCGAGTACCGAGTGAGTTCTCTGAGCCAACTAGCGAGTACCGAGTGAGTATTCTGATCCAACTAGCGAGTAGTACCGAGTGAGTTCTCTGAACCAACTAGCGAGTACCGAGTGAGTTCTCTGAGCCAACTAGCGAGTACCGAGTGAATACTCTGAGCCAACTAGCGAGTACCGAGTGAGTAGGGAGCCGTTTTTTTTAAATCATGGTCACATTTTGATCACTTACACAATGCTAATAGGTGTCAAATTTATTTGTTGTTCCGGCATATTAGGCATAGAACGATAGTACAGTTTGTTTTAGTAGCATTTACACATGTGTACAGGTCACTCAACCGGCCAAGTCACCCCGGGGACTTGGCCGGGGGGGGGGGGGGGGGAGGATGGAATAGGTAATCCCCACTGTGGGCGAGTCAGCCTCAACGACGAAGGACGTGTGCAGACCAGTGTATGGTCGCCCCCGCAGGAGAGCATTTTGTGAACACCGTCTTGCAGCGCGGCTGCCTGAGACGGTGTCGTCGTTTTTCCGTCACCGAATAGACCGGACGGGGATGCCGGTCTCGGCACACGACTTTCAGGAAGGCGCCATTTCGCACCTGCTCCACCGCAGCCGGCAGTTGGTCACGTGTGTACGCTGCGCGACTGCCGCGCTTGACCAAAGGCGGATCCAGGGGGGGGGGGGGGGGGGCAACGAGGCTATCCCCCCAAGACTGTTCAAGGGGGTCAAACTATGTTTTGCCCTCCCCCCCCCCCCCCCCCCCCAAGACGTGAAGTCCCCCCCCCCCCCGGTCTTTTCGCTGACGGTTGACGGCTGACGGCCTGCTACCCCCCTGGAAATATGCCACTGGAATTGCCCCCCCCCCCCCCAAAAAAAACGGTTTAATCCGCCCTTGACGTAGGTGCGTATGAGATATTTGTGCACAGAGTAAGTGCGATTAGTATAATCATTTTTACAAAACATGGGCGACTTGGCCGCCCGGCCAATTCAACCCGAGTGCACCGGCCAATTCGCCCCGGGACGGTTTTTGAATAAAAGCAGTTTGCACACTCGCCAACGTTATCGCTAAAACTAGCAAATCGGTTACACAGTTGCTTGAATTGCTACCTACATCGCACCATATTGTCGGAATTTGGATGCGACCCAAACACCGGTACTACTTTCCGGTAGTACCGGTACTTTGTATTCTTACCCGTCTTTCCCTCCACAGGCTACCCCTAGCAATACATCCCTATATCTGTAATCGGTATCAGGGTTCCAATTATCCAATACAATTTAAAATAAGGAGTGGAAAATTCACAGGAAAACTCGGGAAAAAGGGTGGAAAGACAACATCCATAGGGTGTCATTTTGCACCCAAACTTCCCAATGCTAGGACACTGCCTGACCCGCTGGTGTAACTTGACCTGACCCGACCTGCCGGCTGTGTGCCCACACTGACCCGCTGGTGTAACTTGACCTGACCCGACCTGCCGGCTGGGTGCCCACAGAGCAGGCGGCGGTGGACACGGTGCTGCGGTTCCCGGCGCCACCGCGGGTCGTCACGGACGCCACGCTCGACTGGCATGAGTACGTGACGGCCCTGCTCGGCAACGATAAGCTGCTGCACAACCAGGTGCTGGGTGGCGCCGTCCAGCTCGGGTGGATCGTGCTCATCATCGACGATACTGTGCCGCGCATGAGCCACGTCAGCCCCGACATGCGCGAGAACATCAGGGTACGTGAGTGACGTCAGCCCCGACATGCGCGAGAACATCAGGGTACGTGAGTGACGTCAGCACCGGCATGCGCGAGAACGTCTGGGTACGTGAGTGACGTCAGCCCCGACATGCGCGAGAACATCAGGGTACGTGGGTGACGTCAGCACTGGCATGCGCGAGAACGTCTGGGTACGTGAGTGACGTCAGCCCCGACATGCGCGAGAACATCAGGGTACGTGGGTGACGTCAGCACCGGCATGCGCGAGAACGTCTGGGTACGTGAGTGACGTCAGCCCCGACATGCGCGAGAACAGGGTACGTGGGTGACGTCAGCACCGACATGCGCGAGAACATCAGGGTACGTGAGTGACGTCAGCCCCGCTCGTGAAAACATCAGCGTATGTCCCTCGGTCTGGTGCCGTCTGCCAGTGTTTTTGTTTTACTGACGAAAGATAATAGACATCGGAAGTTTGCTTGTTCTCATTGTTGTATGTCGTGTATAGTTTCATTTGCATTCTGCCTTGTTTTCTTCTCAGCAGTGTACCACCATGGGCCTCGGCAGTGTGTTATGCAGATGATGTGACACCTAACGGCTGCGCGATGCGTTTCAGGACAAGCACAGCATAATCAGGGAGTTTTGGACCACTGCGAAGAAGGCGCTGACTGTCAGAGGCAGCATCAGCACGTCCACACTGAGGAAGCAGAGAGATCTGCTCTCTTCTCAAATCGAGACGGCCGGAATAGTAAGTAGACAACACTTTGGTCCACTTCGCTTGCAACTCGCTCACCGAACGCGGTAAGCTATGGCTTTCACGGCACTGCCAGGCTGAGTTAGGTTCGGACAGCTGATGATTTCTGGTCACGTGATCTGGTGGCACGTGGTATGACGTCACTCGCAGCGGCTGATGCGATTGGCTGTGTTCACCGCGGCGTCGGCGTGGATTTTCCAGCATGACGTCATTTGCCAATTTCCGTGATAATTTCATAGTTTATGCGCATTGGTGCTCTATCTAACAAAGTAACCGAGCATGGAATTGTGTCTTATTTCCTGTGCGCGTGGAGTGACCATGTACTGCGTAGCTTGCCACGTCTCAGTCTGGCATGTCCGACTGTCAGATTGTCAGCCAGTGACTGCCGGCTCTCCATCAGGTGCTGACGGCTGTCACGGCGATACGCTACATGCCCGGTCTGGCGCCGGATGACGACCTGCGGCGGATCATACTGCTGGTGAACCTGGCGGTGGGCAGCATCGTACTGCGGCTGTACCCGGTCATCTACCAGTACTCGGTGACGGAGACGGTCGACGGCGACTCGCGGCTCGTCTACCCGGACTTCTCCCGCATCAGATACCTGATGAGAAAGGTAAGCATGCGGCGTGATGAGAAGAGCGCTGCGCTGTGGCGCGGTCTGACCGCCCCGTCCGGCGGGTGGCGGTGTGCGGCCCCCTACTGACGGCGTCTCTGAAGCGGCAGCTGTACTCTCTATCTGTGTGTCCCGGTGTTCTGACCCCGTCCCCCGTCCGGCCAGGGCCTGGCACTGCTAAACTCCCCGCCGCCGACGGGGCGCGATGCGATGCAGATGGCCACCGCCGCCGCCATTGAGTGGTACCCGGAGCTGCAGAGGCTGCCCGAGCAAGTCGCGGCGCATATGCGCTCCCAGCTGCGGCCCGGAGGCGTGCTCGCCCAGCGACTCGCAGAGCCGCACATCTACGGCCTGGACGCGGAGAAGCAGCTCATGGCGCTCGACCTCGCCAATCCAGGTGAGCGTTTATCGAAACTCCGGCGATTATCGAGCGTACAGGTCACGTCACTGTCACCGTCGTGTCCGTCATCACCATCGCCTTGTCATTTTTGATTTTGCAGCCAATGCCTACGTATTTTTATCGTATTTCACCAGTACTGAATCAATGCGGCGGCTTCAGTTCCGGACGTCCATTTTCTGATTATCCTCCAGAGAGGCATCAGCGGTGCCTTTTCATGAGATACGCCCCACCTAGTGAGCGGCTGCCTCGTGCTGACCTGTTGCTCTGCCTCAGACACGTTCGGGGCGGTGGAGCGGGCGTTTCTGGAGGTGCGCGACATGACCGGGGGCGCCGGCGGCCCGCTGCCGCCGCTGCCGGCCCGACTGCTGCCCCACACTGGCCAGAGCCTCGTGGACGCCTACTGGAGCCGTCTGGGCGCGGTCAGTCGGAGAACGCGGACACGGCACGATGGGATTTGCTGATGTGCTGTCCAGTTGTAGTGGTGCTAGCTGGGAAGGGGGAGGGAGCTGTGCGGTGAGGGAGGACTCGGTACTGTGATCAGCGAATGGCTCGGATATACGGGCCATAGCTGGTGTGTGGGTCAGAACGAGGTCAGCGTATCGAATTAATGCTGAAAAGAAACTCATTAAAGGGAGATAATCACCTTTTTCCACAAAAATGGAGTTAGCACCTGAAATAGATAGACGAGGCCAAAATATGATGTAAATTAATCACATTTTGCATATAAACATTAATACAGAAATATATTGGCAGTTTTCTACTGATAAGCGATCCACGCTTATATCGGTCGGTGCTAAGCAAGTACTCGGTAACGAATTCAGTAAATTAGCCTACCTACGCAATGTTATTTATCATGAAGGTATGCACTATGTTTCCTGCACTATCTTTTGCGAATATGTGCCAAACTGTTATGAACAATCATTTGACAAAAGTGCATTGAAATCGGCAGTTTACGTTGGCCCCGGACTGCATGCAACCTATTTAGTGTCGGCGATTTGTTTATAAGTGCCCATTCAACAAAGTTGAATAGATTGATGCAAAAGCGCCAGATGTTGCGCTTTCCAATAGTGGAGGGAAAATTCCGATCATTAATTTTCCCAAACTTGCAACTTTGAATTAGGGAATAATTTTATTCAATTCTTAAATTTAGATCACATCATCTTAATACCATAACGGTAGCCAAAGAAATTGTTACTAACAAAATAAAAAGGTGATTATCTCCCTTTAAGTCGGACCCGGAACATGCGGGTCTGACTGTCTGTGAGGGATGAATAGTATTGGGAGCAGGACGTGGTGCGCGTACAATATAGCGTGACAGCGTTGTGACCGGCGGTGTTACCTTTTTCAGATGCTGTTCGTCACGGATCTGATTTGCATGATTCCAGTGTCGTCCATTGTCAACGATACCATACAGGCCTTCAAGTTCGGTCGTCTGGACGTGATGTTTGATTCGGTGATCGAGCTGCAGCTGGCCCGTGAGTGAACCGTCCAAAGTTTGTGTGGCATCAGACGCCAGTGTCAGAAAAGTGGTTCCACGATCTAAGTTCGCGGTACAAAATTTTCGCCAGCGGCGGAACAAATTTTGTAATGCGTATACCAGTAATGTTTGCGTAATTTTTTATACGCGTTTCTACACAAGCTATTTGTATATACCTGCCAATATGTGCATAAATTATTATGTGGAAAGTTGATGAATCGTCAGTCGTATTTCCTGCATAGATATGGTCTTGGCGTCAGTCGGGGACCGAGACTCCCGGGTCGTATGTTAAAAGGGTACCTTGTATCGTTGCGTATGCGTATATGGGAAACTAGGCTCAAGTCTCAGTCTAAAGTACTGCCGTCTTTTGCATAACGTGTTTTAGTGTCCCAGGGTTATCCATGGCCCCGATGACGATGGTACCTATCGGTGGCGAGGTTGTAACCTGAATACGCAACAACTTTTTGGGAGGTTTTACAAAGTTTTGGTTGATTTTTTGGGAAAAGTACCGGTTTTCCTTCCCTGAATCACTGCGGAAATTTCGGATGTTGGGGATTTGGAGGTTCCTCCTTACGTTTTTTTTTTTTAATTTGTGTCTCATCACTGTCACGTTCCGGTCATTGTTCGGAAAGTCAAGTCTCAGTCTATTGTTTATGCTCGTCAGCCATTTGCACCCGCAGACTAAACAAAATAATTCTTTACAGTCAAAGTTTTCACGTAGCAAAACTTCCAAGTTAAGAAAAATGGTGAAACAGACCACTTCTCTGACACTGTCAGACGCTACCGTGCATTTGTGCGCGTTTTTTTCCCAACAAAAGTTCATTTTAAAGGGAAATTATAGCAACTGAATGCACCAATACTGATTCATTTTTGCGTTCGCTTTAGTGATATTTTTCAAAGATATGTTGTGTTTAAAGGGACTGTTCCACCTTTTTGAAAGTTGTCGAATCACACTTAATTGTATGTCTACATGTCAGGCGAGGTCAGCTGAATATGTTCGTGAACTTTTTTTCCGAAAAAATATTTATCTTTGAAGATATTCAACTTTTAGTTTTAAGCGGAAAGTTGGGTTGGTGACGTCATTTTTTTTTTAAATAACGGAAATCGTTTGTGCTGCCAAATGTATGGCACATTTTTTTGTCGAAATCTATTGCGCAGAAAAAGCGAACCACCCGGTGTCTAGATTGGCTAGCACTATCAGCTGGAGTTGTTGCAGCAGTTGGCCGCCAGGGACCGCTATTGAGCCAGGGTGTTATGACGTCGCAAGCAAATGGTACCACTAAATATTGATTGATTGATTGATTGATTGATTAATTTATAAATAAACATATTTAGCGTTAAATATTTAGCTGGTACCATTTGCTTGCGGCGTCATAACACCCTGGCTCACTAGCGGTCCCTGGCGGCCAACTGCTGCAACAACTCCAGTTGATAGTGCTAGCCTCTAGATTGCGACCCACCCGGGGATCGAGAAATGAAAGACGAAAATATTCCAAGGCTGACCTTAAAACAAGTCGACTATCATTACCAGTTGGGTAAAGAGAGACGACGCTGTCGGTTTAGAGGCCCTATTCAAATACACATGGGCCTTATTTTTTTGCAGATGCCAAAATAAAACTCTAATATCTTTTTGATTAGATCATTGTGGTTGTATTAACTGCTACCATACTTAATTTCAATGCCAAGCCATCAAAATGGCTATCTCAACTCAAATATAATGTTAAGGTGGGATAATCCCTTTAAAGGCGTTGCAATTGATAAAGTCGATTACCAGTGGCAACTATCGATATTTTCGTTATTTTGCGTTCCTGAGTCGTTTCTGTTAGCTGAATGGTGCTGAGGGGCGAAATGCTTGGCGAGGACATAATTGACTGGATGTGCCCAGGCTCCATGAAGTACACACATCCCAACACACAGTTTTACTTTGCTCTCTGAGATGGGGCTCGACTGTCGATCTGTGTGTGGCGGACGCATCTTGTCCACACCCCCGGCCGGCCGCTGGCCTATGTTCTGGCTATGTGATTGCCCACTAAGTGTAGCCAAGTCCCACTTAGTGTAGCCAAGTCCCACTAAGTGTGGCCAAGTCCCGCTAAGTGTAGCCAAGTCCCGCTAAGTGTAGCCAAGTCCCACTAAGTGTAGCCAAGTCCCTCTAAGTGTAACCAAGTCCCACTAAGTGTAGCCAAGTCCCACTAAGTGTAGCCAAGTCCCACTAAGTGTAGCCAAGTCCCACTAAGTGTAGCCAAGTCCCACTAAGTGTAGCCAAGTCCCTCTAAGTGTAGCCAAGTCCCGCTAAGTGTAGCCAAGTCCCACTAAGTGTAGCCTAAGTATGTCTTTGTTCCCTTCCACTACACGTCATCATGACTGGCTGCGTTCTGTCAGAGTGGCGCTGGCTGTACCCGCGCTCGGAGCTGGAGCTGCCGCGGCGGCCGGCGTTCCGCTGCGCGGCTGACCTCGACCTGATGACCACCTGCCTGGACCACGCTGACATGGTGCTGAAGGACACACACGAGCGCCTGCGCTTCCTCTACTGCAGTGAGTCCCGGAGCCGCCGCTCTGTCGGTATGGGTCATATAATCTGGGACTGTGGGTGGTGCTGGTTTGGTGTGGGATGATGATAATACTGCGGAAATTGCAATAGGCTCGAGCTCATCGACTTTTTCAATATCATGCTAGGCCCTCTTTTCGTCGGATTCAGTGTCCGGTTATGCTCATGCGTTCAGTGTTTATACGTGAATTAGCAGTGAGCTCCAAGTTTGTTTACTTGTGTTCCATGTTGGATGCCAATGGGGTGGGGGACAATTTTGTAAGGTACCAATTTTTGAGGTTCATAAAAACAAGGATAATTTTTAATAATGTAAATATTTATTGTATTATACAAAAGAGAAATGAACTAAAAAAAGATTAAAAACTAAAACAATTAAGCTCATGTCCTTGTAGTTGTGACGTCACGACCACAGTGCAAATCAAAAGTGCCGTCACAAATCACGAGTGTCGGGACGTCACAAACAAAATCAAGAAAGTTTTGGGGAAAATATGAGAAGTTAAGAGGAAGTTTTAGGACAGAAGGCGGTCTAAGATGTGTGAGAAGTATATCGAAAAATCGAGAAAAATATGCTGAATTTGTTATGCGTAAAAACCCACTACCTGTCCCCCACCCCATTGTTGTGTTATAACGATTTTGCCTGTTGTTCCTACACCTGAGATTTACAGAAATGGCATTCACGCCTGCGACCAAACTGTTATTTTGCAGATCAATTTACATGTACTAAGTGCATAACATGACCTGCGACTGTGGGCCTTGATTATTATTATATTATCGACCCACTTTTTATCAAAGTTAAAATTATTCAGTCATTTTTTAAAGGGAAATATTCACCTTTTGATCTACTTTTCTGCATTATCTTATGCATCGTGTATGGTATCGAATTGATCGAGTCTCAATTTAAAAATGAAATCACAACTTTTTTATTTCGAAAATTATGTTTTGGGAAATTTAACAAACAAGTACATATACTTCTTTCGGAGTTCATGATCGGTGTTTTCCCTTCATTATTTGGTAGCACGACATATCTGGCGCTTTTCTTTCTTTTGATGACATCTCTGATTGGCCCCTGAAACAAATCACCGACATTAAATAGTTCGCCGTTGCGTGCCCAAGTGACCTTCCGATTTAATTGCCAGTTCTTTCGTTGTTTGTTGATTGTTTTTCTTCTAAATTATTCTGTTTTCATGATAAGCTGAAGCATGGTGTTGTATACAGCCAGACAAAACTACAAAACGCCTAATGTTGAAAACGAATAAACAAATTTTCCAAATTGAGGGTCGCAATCACTAACTAGGCCGTCGTATCATGCCCAAGTTAACTGCTAATTTGGTTACCTTATTATTCAATGTGTGTTGATTGTTAAGGATATTTGGGCACATAATCACAATAGACAGTGCAAGACATATTTTCCATACAATTTTGTCAAAAAACCATACCGAGACAAGCCCGGAATTAGAAATTCGTTACCAAGTACATGCAAGTAGGTACTGGTCGTTATAAGCGTGGATCGCTTATCACCATTGACTTGAAATATCTCTCGGTAGGAATTGTTATATGCAAAATGTCATAAATTTACAATATATTTTGGTCTCGTCTATCGATTTCAAGTAATAACTCCATTTTTGTGGAAAAATGTGAATATTTCCCTTTATGTATCCCACGACTGCAAGTAATGTACTAATGTAATTCGAACAACAACACAACAACACAAACTTTCGTCAGGATTGGCGCAACGAATGTCATCCGCTTTTCCAGCGATAAAGAAGTACTACTTTGGCAAGCAGCCCCGGGAGGACGAAAAGCTGTGGGGCAGCGTACACTTCTTCGGTGACGCCTGTGTGGAGAACGCAGCCGGCGACTTCGACCACTGCAGGGACTGCCTTCGTCACGCGCTCGACATGGCCAACCGTCGCGTTCTGGTAATGGGCTCACAATGGGCGCGCTACATAACCCGAGGAGTTGCTAAGCCAAAATAAGCTAAGCTAAGCTAGCTAAGAATTTTGCTGAATTAAGCTAAGTTAAGCCCTAAGCCCAAATCATCATAATGGGCTCACAGAGCGCGAAGTTAGGACACCCAGGAGGGCTACCGGGACGGTGCCCATACTGGGGTCACCGGCGAGGGCTACCGGGACGGTGCCCATACTGGGGTCACCGGCGAGGGCTACCGGGACGGTGCCCATACTGGGGTCACCGGCGAGAGCTACCGGGACGGTGCCCACACTGGGGTCACCGGCGAGGGCTAGGTACCGGGACGGTGCCCACACTGGGGTCACCGGCGAGGGCTAGGTACCGGGACGGTGCCCACACTGGGGTCACCGGCGAGGGCTACCGGGATAGTGCCCACACTGGGGTCACCGGCGAAGGCTACCGGGACGGTGCCCATACTGGGGTCACCGGCGAGGGCTAGGTACCGGGACGGTGCCCATACTGGGGTCACCGGCGAGGGCTAGGTACCGGGACGGTGCCCACGCTGGGGTCACCGGCGAGGGCTACCGGGACGGTGCCCATACTGGGGTCACCGGCGAAGGCTACCGGGACGGTGCCCATACTGGGGTCACCGGCGAGGGCTACCGGGACGGTGCCCATACTGGGGTCACCGGCGAGGGCTAGGTACCGGGACGGTGCCCATACTGGGGTCACCGGCGAAGGCTACCGGGACGGTGCCCATACTGGGGTCACCGGCGAGGGCTACCGGGACGGTGCCCATACTGGGGTCACCGGCGAGGGCTACCGGGACGGTGCCCATACTGGGGTCACCGGCGAGGGCTACCGGGACGGTGCCCACACTGGGGTCACCGGCGAGGGCTAGGTACCGGGACGGTGCCCATACTGGGGTCACCGGCGAGGGCTAGGTACCGGGACGGTGCCCATACTGGGGTCACCGGCGAGGGCTAGGTACCGGGACGGTGCCCATACTGGGGTCACCGGCGAGGGCTACCGGGACGGTGCCCATACTGGGGTGACCGGCGAGGGCTACCGGGACGGTGCCCACACTGGGGTCACCGGCGAAGGCTACCGGGACGGTGCCCATACTGGGGTCACCGGCGAGGGCTAGGTACCGGGACGGTGCCCATACTGGGGTCACCGGCGAGGGCTAGGTACCGGGACGGTGCCCATACTGGGGTCACCGGCGAAGGCTACCGGGACGGTGCCCATACTGGGGTCACCGGCGAGGGCTACCGGGACGGTGCCCACACTGGGGTCACCGGCGAGGGCTAGGTACCGGGACGGTGCCCACACTGGGATCACCGGCGAGGGCTAGGTACCGGGACGGTGCCCATACTGGGGTCACCGGCGAGGGCTAGGTACCGGGACGGTGCCCACACTGGGGTCACCGGCGAGGGCTACCGGGACGGTGCCCATACTGGGGTCACCGGCGAGTGCTACCGGGACGGTGCCCACACTGGAGTCACCGGCGAGGGCTACCGGGACGGTGCCCATACTGGGGTCACCGGCGAGGGCTAGGTACCTGGACGGTGCCCATACTGGAGTCACCGGCGAGGGCTAGGTACCGGGACGGTGCCCATACTGGGGTCACCGGCGAGGGCTAGGTACCGGGACGGTGCCCATACTGGGGTCACCGGCGAGGGCTAGATACCGGGACGGTGCCCATACTGGGGTCACCGGCGAGGGCTAGGTACCGGGACGGTGCTCACACTGGGGTCACCGGCGAAGGCTACCGGGACGGTGTCCATACTGGGGTCACCGGCGAGGGCTACCGGGACGGTGCCCATACTGGGGTCACCGGCGAGGGCTACCGGGACGGTGCCCATACTGGGGTCACCGGCGAGGGCTACCGGGACGGTGCCCACACTGGGGTCACCGGCGAGGGCTACCGGGATGGTGCCCATACTGGGGTCACCGGCGAGGGCTACCGGGACGGTGCCCATACTGGGGTCACCGGCGAGGGCTACTGGGACGGTGCCCACACTGGGGTCACCGGCGAGGGCTACCGGGACGGTGCCCATACTGGGGTCACCGGCGAAGGCTACCGGGACGGTACTCTGGCTGGCTTCCTCAAAGATGTCTGAGCTGAAAAGGGAGATGTTGACCCCTTGTAACAGGCGAAAAAAATAAAAACATGAATCAACTAAATGGCCGATATTGCAAACCATGTCAATGCCATATAATGGATCATCGGCCAAGTACTGGGAGGACGTCTGGTCGGCCGGACGCAGCCGTTTGCTCAGCTCGGCTGGCTCAGCTGGCAGGTCGGCTGGCTCAGCTGGCAGGTCGACTGGCTCAGCTGGCAGCTCGGCTGGCTTAGCTAGCAGGTCGGCTGGCTCAGCTGGCAGGTCGGCTGGCTCAGCTGGCAGGTACACCTGCGCATGATAAAGGTATGGTTAATTGAAAGATTACACCGAATCTGGTTGCCTACGATCACCGGAGCGTCTGCTCAAACAAATGCTCAAATACAATAATTGAGACCGATTGGAGATGTCTTATCTGATCGTAATCATGTACACACATTTACCAGTAAGGCGCCGTAGTTGGCGATGAACGAGCGAGCGCGAAGGAAATGTATGATGAATGTCAACTCGATCGGGCAAGTAGTTTCTGAGATACAAAAAAAAGGTGCGCACGTGCAGAGGCACCCCACCCCTGACTTGTGGGAAAGAGGCGGCTGAGAGGTCCCTAACTACACACCGAATTTGAACACAATCGGCTCAGCCGTTCCTCAGATATAGAATAGGGGTGTGCACGTGCGCACGTGCAGAGGCACCCCATCCCTGATTTGTGGAAAGGCGGCGGCTGAGAGGTCCCTAACCACACACAAAATTCTAGCACAATCGGCTCAGCCGTTCCTGAGATAGAGAATAGGAGTGCGCACGTGCAGAGGCACCGCACCCCGACTTGTGGGAAATTGGCGGCTGGGAGGTCCCTAACCACACACCAAATTTGTACACAATCGGCTCAGCCGTTCCTGAGATATATAATAGGGGTGTGCACGTGCGCACGTGCATAGGCACCCCACCCATGACTCAGGGCCTATTTTAACATGTTAACTGGGGGGGGGGGCAAATGCCCCCCCCCCCAGTGAGCCGTTTTGCCCCCCCCCCCCCCCAGTCAAGGAATGTTGCCCACCCTGATTTCAGTATTCCCATGTCATTTTTCGCTTGATAGGTATTCAATTAAAATAAAATATGCTTACCTGGTGATAAATGTATACAAATCCAATGCAAATGTCATGATATTCCTAAGTGTTAGTATTTCCCAGCCAAAATAAGTATCTTTAACCCGCCATTGACTGGGGGGGGGGGGGGGGTTAACGCCCCCCCCCCCCCCCTGATTAATTTTCGCAATAGCTGAAAAACTAATAGCGCTATCAACGTGAAACTTCGGGTACCTTCTTATAAATCATTTTTAAGTCTTGTATGCAAAAATAAATACAAATTTGTCGATTTTTTTTCTCGAGTTATAGCGAATTTAGTGACGTCACTACACACGAGTTTTACACCAAAATCAGCTAAACTTTGCCAAGCCGTACAAATGCCACATTTGAAGAAAAATGCAATCGAAAAACGCCAAAAGATAGAAAATTGCAACGGCTAAAAACTGGTTGTCTCGGATTTGTGATATTTTTAGTTTTTTACCCCAAAAACTAAAAAAAACACATTTTTTTGGGGGAAAAATTATCACAAAATCAAAATTTTCTAAAATATTCAAAAACCGGAAGATATGTCAGAGAACCATACCTAGGTAACTACCATGCCAAATTCAAACTGATATATCCATTTTCGACTGACATGACATATAAAGTATGGGTAACTTATGACGTCATATTTTGAAATTGCGGGGTTTGCCTGATAAAACCCAGAAACATAAACATTTTTAGCTGCTTAGCCTTGTAGAGGATAATAAGCTAAACATGTTATTCATTCAATTCAGCGTTACGACGAAACGAAGACGATGACGATGGCTTCGTTATGACGATGGCCACTGATGTGACGCCGCGAAGCGGCGTGAACATTTTAATTTTAGGTCGTGGAAAACGCATTTTTAATATTGGAACCAGACCGTGAGTGGAGCCAAGCCTTAGGTAACCCCTTTTCCTGGTTGCACATCTCGGTATGATGCAAAATGTTGAAATGAAGGTAGTTTTTCATATACATTAGCCTCGGATAGTAAATCACGATGGCCGGTGGCAGTCTGCGCCCAATAGTACATATGATAATAATAACTGTAGTCTGTATACATACCTATGTACCGAACTGTAACAAACAACTGGTAACGGTGCAAATGGTTTCAAAGTAGCAAGAAGCAGACCGACATTTCCGCGCATAAATGGTCCCTGTGGATCTGGAGGAGCCTGGGGGAGATGGCTTGGGGAGATAGTCCTGGCCTGGTCCCCACTATTAGCTCTTCGGGCCAACAAGTTGGGCACCGCTGGAACAGCTTCCGGTTGCCGAAGTCCGCGTCTTTGCGTTCGCGTCGCCTTTTTCGGAACTCGGCAGACAAGCTAAACATGTAGCCCGCTTTAAAGATAATATTTTATGAAGAGAGTTGGCCCTGGGGCCAGCAATTACCGCCAAGGAGAGCCTCTGCAAGACACTTAATGGAATTAATTTTCCAAATTTGTATATGCCATTGCGAAACTTGTGTCATGCCGCGAAGCGGCGCGAAATTTTTCAGTTTTTGACTGAGGCTAGCTTGATTTTGACTGCTGCAATTTTGGGATTCCCAGTACCGTTCTAAAAACGCAAATATAGCATGCATTAAATTTCACGTCTTGGGGGGGTAAAACATAGTTTGCCCCCCCTTAAACAGGCTTGGGGGGGGCATGGTCCCGTTCGCCCCCCCCCCTGGATCCGCCCTTGGTCGTGGGTCTAGTTATTCCTTCGTCGACGACGAAATCATTATTTATGAACGTGTTCATTTTTTTTCTTAAAATTTTACAGAACACGGAATTTTATTGTGTTTTTTTTTGTATATGCGTTGAGGCTCATATTACAGATATATATATATATATATATATATATATATATATATATATATATATATATATATATATATATATATATATATATATATATATATATATATATATATATATATATATATATATATATATATATATATATATATATATATATATATATATATATATATATATATATATATATATATATATATATATATATATATATATATATATATATATATATATATATATATATATATATATATATATATATATATATATATATATATATATATATATATATATATATATATATATATATATATATATATATATATATTATGATTTTTTTTGGGGGGGGGGGCAAAAGACATGTTGCCCCCCCCCCCCCCCCCTTCCAGGCTTTTTGGGGGGGGCATGGCCGGATTGCCCCGCCCCCCCCCCCCCTGGATCCGCCAGTGGGAACAACTGCTGAGCCGAGATTGTGTTCAAATTTGGTGTGTGGTTAGGGATCTCTCAGTCTCCACTTTCCCACAAGTCAGGGGTGGGGTGCTTCTGCACGTGCGCACGTGTGCACCACGTATTTGTATCTCAGAAACTACTTCCCTGATCGAGTTGGAATTCACCATACATTTCCTTCACGTACGGCGCCTTACTGGTTACTGGTTCAACTACGGCGCCTTACTGGTTCGGTAGAAAAGTTATGGAAGAAAAATGACGAATGCGGAGTGACCTCAGAGTGAATAGATTTTACCTCGTGGAGGTCACAGGATAAAAATACCACATGGATCTTTGCATTGGCGGATCCTGAACGTTTTTTTTGGGGGGGGGATTAAAAAAGTCACACAATTCTGAAAACGCATCGGATTTGGGTTACTTATGCATTGATAGCTGATTTAAAGCTAACTTTCCTTAGTAAAGGTTGCTTAGTTTTTCTTCTATATCAGGAAATGTGTCAATCTTGCGCCGATTTCAGGCGTTTTTTTTTGGGGGGGGGGGGCAATTGCCCATTTTGCCCAACCAACAAGTCCGCCTCTGGAGATCCGCCTCTGGATCTTTGTATTTTGCAAAAGATGCGGGACCCCGGTGAAAATTGTCCAAATTTAGCCATTTCCTTTGGATTTATATGCATTTTCATGTTTCCCCCAATGACTTATAATTGGGAGGTCACAAAATAGAATTCACCTTAGGTCACCGATGTAAAATCATCCGAAATAGCAGAATTGTGGGTGTTTATGGCCTGATAAAATTCTGTGAGTATCTAACTGATCAGTCAAACAATGTGGCTGCGGCACGACCTTACATTTTTGGAGGTGGGATCACTAGACTTGACTTGTGACGTGACCTGAGGAGACCCGAGGTAAACAAATTAACAGGATTTGAGCAATTGATAGGCAAGCATTTGTAACAAAAATGGCGGAGCGAAATGGTGTCGTTTTCCGCGATTTCCAAAAACCTAAGGGGGAGGGTATGTCCGCCCCCTGGATCCCCTACTGGCGCAGGGGTGTAGGTTCCTATTCAGTTGGGGTGGGGGGGGGGGGGGCTTCAGCCTCCCTCTCCCAACTGGGGATTCACCCCCCCCCCCCCCCCAACTTTGACGAGGAAGTGGGTCAAATCCGGGGAGAAATCTGTATTTTGTGGATTTTGATGTTACTTTAATCGATTTTTTTCCAGCTCAGCCCCCCCCCCCCCCCCCCCCCCAACTTGTTTGGAGAAGCTACGCCCCTGCACTGGCGGATCCAGGGGGCGGACATCAGGGGCAAATACCCCCCCCCCCCAGGAATCTGGGGGGGGGGGGGGGGGGGGGGGGGGCATGCAATACAAGTATGCCCCCTCCCCTGCGCGTTCCCTGCACTGAACGTGCAAAACAATGATCTTAGGAGAAAACTTCATGAAATCGGAAGTTTTTTCTGCTCTCAAGTTATTGAATTTGAAGTTGTGATGCTTTCAATGCAGACTTGTCAATGATTCATATTTGTCATGAGTCGATTCACAGTGATTCACGGACCATAATGAATGATTCAATCATGATTCAATCACTCACCATTACCATAATGAATGATTCAATCATGATTCAATCACTCAACATTACCATAATGAATGATTCAATCACTCAACATTACCATAATGAATAATTCAATCTTGATTCAATCACTCAACATTAAAGGGAAGTGTCGACTCCTTTGTCTAACTCCTTTGATTTTGAATGTGCGACTCTAAGATTGTATGAGCGTGATAGGGAGGTCATGCTCTACCTGTGTGCCAATTTTCATGCACATCAGAATAGTCTGCTGTTTGACCTTAAACATATGACCTGCTCTAACTCCTTTGATTTTAAATGTGCGACTCTAAGATTTTACCAGAATGATCACTAGGTCGTGATCTATCTGTGTACCAATTTTGAAGCCAATCCAAATAGTCCGCGAATGTATTTCCGAATGTGAATGTGAATGTGAGCCAATTGGAGACGCGTGTTGTTTATTTTGATTATAAAATGATATTGATAATATTTATTATAATTGCAAATTCCAAGTTCCAAAAGCATTAATGACTTCACGTTTCACTTTAAGAGAATAGAACATTTATTTTGATTTTGCATTAGGTATTATTTTTTATAAAGCATGATGTGGAATATAAAGCGGCGCCGATGCGACAGTGATATTTGGGACATGCGGAGGTCATGAATTTTTTTATGATTTAGTTTTTGATATGGTATAGCCTAGAAATTAGGAAAAGGTGGGTACCTTTTGATAATTTTTCGTGTGAAAAAGGTGTGCGTGTACTGTGTGGTTTATGAACCAAAGTATGAGTTAGTTACCTTTTCTAAGTATTTAGGTACCTACCCCTAACCCTACCAGTTCCAAGGTATTCACCTAGTTAGGGCTGATTGAACAGTGGCTTTGTGCCCACTGGAGTTGGACACAAAGCCTCGCTTTCTTTACGCATAGATGAATTACAGGCTACAGCTCAGGACACAGAGCTCATATAATTGGCCATTAAGTGCCTGGTTTGTCCACAAGGCACAGATGAATGCTGGGCCGCTGGCATATTTTGTGGACAGTTTATGCTGTTCGACCAAAAAAGAATGATTCTTTGAGCAATGAATGATTCAATCAGCCTATTTTCTCTGTATGAATGATTCAATCAGTGACTCACAACAGGTTTGCGCATGAGGTGAATCGATTCATGAGTCATTCATTTGAAATAAGAATGATTCAATCAAAAGTAGTCGATTCACATTGAATCATTGACAAGTCTGTTTCAATGATAGATAAAAAACAGCGCACCTGATGCAATTCAAGTAGCCCCGGTGACGCGCGCCCTGCTGGGGGGGTGGGGGGGGGGGCAGATTCTGCCCCCTCCCGGATTTTCTCAATAACTTTAAAACTGTAATAGATATCAATGTGAAACTTGCAATGCCTTATACTGCATCAATTCTACGTGTTCTCACCCAATTTCAATTAAATTAATGTAGTATTGTGGGAGATAATAGCGTTTTAATGATGTCATGTCATGCCATTTTTGGTGGAAAAACAATAAATATTTGACAAATTGTAAAAATAGGGTTTCAAAGCGAATTGCAAATAAAAAACGTTAAAAGAAAAGAAATGACATTCTCTTCGAAATGGCTATATCGGATTTGTGATTCTTTGTTTTTTGACCCCCCAATTTTTTTTTCTCGGAAAAATGTCAATTTTGTTTTTGTGAATTCGAAAAGTTATTTCTCAAGCTAGAATATCAAAATAAGGTGACCGGTCCAAATCCGCTGAATCAAAAAATGGGGTACCTTTTTTCCCCAAAAAGATGCCCCAAAAATGTTTTGCCCCCCCAGTGGTTTTCCCTTAAAATAGGCCCTGCCATGACTTGTGGGAAGGCGGCGGCGGAGGGGTCCCTAGCCACACACCAAATTTGAACACAATCTGCTCAGCCGTTGCGGAGTTATTGCGAGGGAACACCTTCCAACACCCCTCACGCGGCACGCGCCACGCGCAGTGGTAGTCACCCACGTGAGTCGGCACTGGTCTCAAACAGGGTAGGTTGGATGGGGCTGCTCAGCAAAGAAGCCCTCTTGTCAATCGGACGTGCGGTTGCAGAGATATTAGCTTGTCAAAAGCGTCGCCACGGGCTGGGCCGGGTCGGGCCGCTCATATTCATATTTTTCCCATATACCAGTAAGGCGCCGTAGTTGACGATAAAGGAGCGAGCGCGGAATAAATATATGGTGAATTTCAACCCGATCGGGCAAGTAGTTCCTGAGATACAAAAAAGGTGCGCACGTGCAGAGGCACCCCACCCATGACTTGTGGGAAGGCGGCGGCGGAGGGGTCCCTAACCACACACCAAATTTGAAAACAATCGGCTCAGCCGTTCCAGAGATATAGAATAGGGGTGCGCACGTGCAGAGGCACCCATCCCTGACTTGTGGGAAACTGGCGGTTGAGAGGTCCCTAACCACACCCCAAATTTGAACACAATCGGCTCAGTCATTCCTGAGATATAGAATAGGGATGAGCACGTGCGCACGTGCATAGGCACTCCACCCCTGACTTGTGGAAAGGCAACGGCTGAGAGGTCACTAACCACACATCAAATTAGAACGCAATCGGTTCAGTCGTTCCTGAGATATAAAATAGGGGTGTGTACGTGCAGAGGCACCCCAATCCTGGCTTGTGGAAAATTGGCGGCTGAGGGGTCCCTAACCACACACCAAATTTGCACATAATCGGCTCAGCCGTTGCAGAGTTTTTGCGAGAAAACACTTTTCAACACCCCTCACGCGGCACGCGCCACGCGCAGTGGTAGTCACCCACATGAGTCGGCACCGGCCTCAAATAGGGTAGGTTGGATGGGGCTGCTCAGCAAAGAAGTCAGCTTGTCAATCGGACGTGTGGTTGCAGAGATATGAGCTTCTCAAAAGCGTCGCCACGGGTCGGGCCGGGCCGGGCCGCTCATATTCAGATTTTTCCCATATACCACGGAAAGACGAGCGAGCGCTGCGCGCTCTCTTGTAATGATTGCGAGTCGCACTGCTGGCGATTGTCGGGATCAGCTGCGCTCGCCTGACCGGGGCAAGGCTATGTAAACCGACCGGGGGCAGCAGCTGCTGCGGGCTCCAGGATTGGAAAAGGCGGGGCAGGAGCGAAACGCTGTTCGAAACGTTGGCGGCGGGCGGATGCTGCTCCTGCGCCCTTGGCAGCGGCATGTCATCCAGAACCGCGGATGCTGCTCCTGCACCCTTGGCAGCGGCATGTCATCCAGAACCGCGGATGCTGCTCCTGCACCCTTGGCAGCGGCATGTCATCCAGAACCGCGGATGCTGCTCCTGCACCCTTGGCAGCGGCATGTCATCCAGAACCGCGGATGCTGCTCCTGCACCCTTGGCAGCGGCATGTCATCCAGAACCGCGGATGCTGCTCCTGCACCCTTGGCAGCGGCATGTCATCCAGAACCGCGGATGCTGCTCCTGCACCCTTGGCAGCGGCATGTCATCCAGAACCGCGGATGCTGCTCCTGCACCCTTGGCAGCGGCATGTCATCCAGAACCGCGGATGCTGCTCCTGCACCCTTGGCAGCGGCATGTCATCCAGAACCGCGGATGCTGCTCCTGCACCCTTGGCAGCGGCATGTCATCCAGAACCGCGGATGCTGCTCCTGCACCCTTGGCAGCGGCATGTCATCCAGAACCGCGGATGCTGCTCCTGCACCCTTGGCAGCGGCATGTCATCCAGAACCGCGGATGCTGCTCCTGCACCCTTGGCAGCGGCATGTCATCCAGAACCGCGGATGCTGCTCCTGCACCCTTGGCAGCGGCATGTCATCCAGAACCGCGGATGCTGCTCCTGCACCCTTGGCAGCGGCATGTCATCCAGAACCTCGGATGCTGCTCCTGCACCCTTGGCAGCGGCATGTCATCCAGAACCTCGGATGCTGCTCCTGCACCCTTGGCAGCGGCATGTCATCCAGAACCTCGGATGCTGCTCCTGCACCCTTGGCAGCGGCATGTCATCCAGAACCGCGGATGCTGCTCCTGCACCCTTGGCAGCGGCATGTCATCCAGAACCGCGGATGCTGCTCCTGCGCCCTTGGCAGCGGCATGTCATCCAGAACCTCTGCCCCAAAAACAAAATTGGTTAAGTCCAGGGGCACTCACAAACCTTTGGCAAGGGGCAGCAAACTGATCTTAATAAGCCCTTGGGCAAAATAGTTCTAAAAAGTAGGAAGGTCCTACCTCTGAAAAGGAAAAAAATCACCGGATTTCTTTCAATTTGGCCCTCTCGACCACGATTTCCGATCACAGTCTATAATCATATCCATATATAAATACAAGATATTTAATTGATCAAGTATGGCGAGTATCGCGCTTACCTTGTACGAGGGCTTGAGCACTAGTAGACTTTCGGCTCCTGGCGATGATACCCATCCACTCCCGACCGCCATGCCGCATCCGCACCCGAGACCCGGCGGTCATTATCGAGTCGCATTTCAGTCCATTCACTGGGGAATGGTGGTACTCGCTCTGGCTTGTGTCAACCCAGTTCACACGCACGTACACTTCGCCCCTTCTGATGAAATCGGAGCCGGCCGGCGCTTCTGTTGTTTTTCCGCGTATTCCCCGACGCTGAAGGGTTCCTTTTGCGTTTTCTGTTCATCTTCCACTCTTAAAATATCGGCTCTCGGCAACTACAACGCTGAACAAAGCCAGGCAGACAGACACAATGTATCAGATCTTGAGAAAAATGGAGAAGTTTAAATAGCCCGCCATCCCGCCCGCGCCCCTCGATGTTTACATTTTTACGCACAGCGCGTGCAAAATACTACGTCTATGTAGTGCCCGTGGATTCGTGGCGTTTTAATTTGGCGCAATAATTCCATACGATTATATATATTCTACAACAACTTATGCTCTCGAGACAACACCTGTTTAACATTCATACGCATATATTATCATAAATTGTACGCATTTGCCGGCTAAGCGTTCACGGAATTAGAATCCACCAAATCAGCGGACGTAAGCATCCTCGGCGGCGGAGAGGACATTGAGCCATAGTTGACGTACCCGCTTTTTTTTTTCTCTCGGTGCATCGACGAGCTTGGCAGGCGGTGGAAAAAGAGGGTGAAATCTCACGGTTTATTTCCTTTGCATTGTCGATCGATTTCTGTCGGCTTTCCAACTCACCCTTTTTTGCCAAATTACGAACGGTCATAACATAATTGCATCATCATCAGATGATGCTATCAATGGCACTATTCGATCCTGCTTGAAAAGTGCTATCGATTGATACAAAAAAAAATCACCCCACCAACTCCCACCTTGTTTTCCTTTGGACGGCAGATATGTCAGAGAACCATATGTAGGCAACTACCATAATGTCCATTTTTGACTGATTTATGGCATCTAAATTATGGGGTAACTCATGACGTCATATTTTTTCATTGCGTTTTTTGGCTTGTATTGACCAGATACAGACAAATAAATGCCAGCACTGTATTTCAGAGACAAAATTGGCCCAGAAACATGCCTTTTTTAGTTAGATTTATCAATTTCAAATTTTGACCTTCAGTGACCCAAACTTGACCTGCTCTTGACACTAACTTCACGTAAATGAAGTCGGGTGATAAAATGACTATCACTATCGAATTCTACGTGGCAAATAACCCATACAATATGTGTTGCATGACTCGTAGATATTTTGTGTATAGTGACCTTTTGTGACCTGACCTTGACGTTGACCTTTGCCAACAATCTCACTTTAGCTCATGCGGGATGTGTATCATACATTTGGCAGCACTTTGGGTGATCATGGTCGTAATCGAAGGCTTTGGATGGAAAGTATGTCTCATAAACTACGTCAATTTTGACCTTTGACCTGGCCGTGACCCGACATTTGACCGCACTTTGACATTGTTGAGTATGCTTTAGATTCGTCTCATTGAGAGCTTTCGATTGCCGCCTTGCGCGTCTCGCTGCGATTATTGGTTCGGAAGATAACCAGGGGGCGTTTAACCAGTCAATGGCGTTCGGCTGAGACCCCAGTCAATGCCGGGTTAACCCGGCATTGACTGGGGTATCAGCCGAACGCCATTGACGGGGGAGGGGGGGGGGGCGTTAACCCTATTTGTAACAGGCTCCTGGCTACCCCTATTTGTAACAGGGGGGGGGGGCGGATTCCGCCCCCCCCCCCCGGAGATCTCGAGATCTACCCGTCCGATTTTCACAAATGAAACGGTGTTTGCTTCCCCTCAACACGATCTACATTTCTAAATAATACAAAATCTAAATTTGGGATAGGGGGGCAACAGGGGGGCAAAAACTACAAATTTTAGTGGTATTTTTGATCCAACATAGCTTTCATGTTTATCGACCGAGTTTAACACAACTAATAGGAATCGATAGGGATTGCATTGGAAATTGATATATGATGGTGACGTTTGAAAATTCAAAAATCATAGGCGTGTGCAGGTCACTCAATATGGGGGTGAAGTAAATGCGTAATAAAACCATTTTTTGATGTGTTTGTTTCGATAAATGAAATGGTATGTGATTGTGACATTAGACAAAACTGTTATAAATCATATTTTTGCCATAGGCGGTACCAGGTTAGTGAAAAAGGAGGTCAAATTGGGGAAAAATATTAACCGCAGACAAGTTGCTACCCAGCACTATAAATATGTTACTGATCGTAGATAGTTCCTTTTTGCATGTTGTACTTCATCATAGGCGTATCCAGGATCCACACTGGTGCGGCACAAGACCTTTTGATAAGTATATTATCCGCTATTATGATACTAACTAGTCAACAGTGACTATTTCACTACAACTTCAATTTATATTGCTTACCCCCCTTTTTACCCTACCTGGACTCGCCTATTATCTTATAATCGTTCGTAGAGTAGCCTGTGGTGCGTGTTTCATTCGAAAACTGCAGTATGTTATGTCGTACGCCCATGCCTCTTAGTTTCCTTGCAATAATATGACCCCCTTTCTTCCATTCCTGAGCGCGCCTCTGCCAAAATGACTTTATTCCCTTGTCTGGCCTAATATGTTCATATATCATTATAAGCTAAACGTGTATTGCGCCGTTATCGCTGGCATATTGTCATCACCATGCCAGTCACCCCCCTTTGCATGTGCCTGAACACGCCCCTGAAACTCTATATGTAATAAATTATGCAAATAATGGAAGCAGAAGCTATCTTTTACATCTTGATAGCTATAAATGTCCCTTACATCGCTCTATTGGTGTCCCGCCAATCATTGAATTCTTCCTGGACCCCCCCCCCCCCTTTCAAGCCCCTGCAACCGCCTCTGCCATGCAATTTTTATGATATTTCATTAGCATCAACTAATTTGCACTTGTTGCAATCACCGTAAACCGATGTAACGCTTTCATACTTGAGGCAGTTAGGAAGAAACCCGTGAAGGTCACATTTCCGTATTATCGCCAAATGTCGCCTCCGAACCCACCCAAAACTGTGCCCTGGAACCGCCTCTGTTCAGGTTAAGAACTCAAAATTTTGACTCCAAATGCGGTATTCAATTCTATGAAAAGTCCCAAAATTGCATGGGCCTGCTCCCAGCCGTTCTGGAGATATCGGCGAAAAACATGAGGGGGGGGGGGCGGAATCCGCCCCCCCCCCCCCCCCTGTTACAAATAGGGTTAAACGCCCCCTGGTTATGTTCCGAACCAATGATCGCAGCGAGACGCGCAAGGCGGCAATCGAAAGCTCTGAATGAGATTAATATAATGCATACTCAAAAATGTAAAAGTGAGGCCAAATGTCAGGTCACGGTCAGGTCAAGGGTCAAAATGTACGTATTTGAGCTTATGGGCCATATTTTCCATCCAAAGCCTTCGATTACGACGATGATCACCCAAAGTGGTGCCAAAGGTATGATACACATCCCGCATGACCTAAAGTGAGATTGTTGGCCAAGGTCAGATCACAAAAGGTCACTATGCTTAAAATATCTACGAAAGTCATGCAACACATGTTTTATGAGTAATTTTCCACATAGAATTCGATAGTGATAGTCGTTTTACCACCTGACTTCATTTACGTGAAGTTAATGTCAAGTTCAGGTCAAGTTCAGGTCACTAAAGGTCAACAATTTTCATTGATAAATACATGAAAAGGGCATGTGTATAGACCAGTTTTGTCTCAGAAATACAGTGGTGCAATTTATTTGTCTATTTGGTCACAAAAGGCAATTTTTGTTAATATGACGTCATGAGTTACCCATACTTTGGATGCCATACGTCAGTCAAAAATGGTGATATCAATCTGAAATTTGGTATGGTAGTTTCCCATATGTGGTTCTCTGACATATATTCCGGCTTCTTGAATATCTTCGAAAAATTATATTTTGTGGGCATTTTCCCCCAAAAAAAGTGTTTTGATTTTTTTGGGGGTCAAAACCCAAAATTTCCCCAATTCCGGAAATTCGGTCAATTTGCCATCTTTTGGCGTTTTTCGATTGCATTTTGCTTTAAATATGGCATTTCTACGGCCTGGCAAAGTTTAACTGATTTTGGTGTAAAACTCGTGTGTAGTGACGTCACTAAATTCGATATAACTCGATTTTTTTTAGACAAAATTGCTTTATTTTTTCACAGAAGACGTAAACGTGATTTATAAGAAGGTACCCGAAGTTTCACGTTGATAGCGCTAAATTCATCAGGGGGGTAACCGCACCCCCCCCCCCCCCCAGTCAATGGTGGGTTAAGCTCAGTGGTAGATGGTCTGACGCGGGTCAAAATCAAAAATAATGTATTGAAAGCGTCTAAGAATGGTTTCTGGCTCTCTGGACCTCAGTGTCGGCTGTATTTTGATAAATGCTCTGTGCGTTTAGTTCTCAGCAACAGCATATTAACACTACTGTAACGGTTTGCTGAACGTCAGGCGGTTAAAGATAATCAAATTACATAACCATGAAATTTCGCCCTTATGTAGAACCGCCTGTACAAATTCATGTATTTCTGAATTGCGTTCCTCATCCCTAAAATTTACCTGCATGGGGGGGGGGGGGCGTAAGATTTATCGCTTGCATGTAATGCACTGTTGCCATATTGTTTTCAGCGAGGAGTGAACATGTCGGAACGCCTGGGACTGCGGAGTGGCGCGGCGATGGATAAGATAGTGGAAAACCTCCACGTGCTGCCGTCCTACCTGGTCGCCATCCAAGACTTCAAGTCTCAGCCGAGCAAGGTCAGATGCAGCATTACTGCGCCGCTATTCTCTACCATCCCTCAAATTCGTTCGCCAACAGCAACGTGGTTCCTCTGGGTTCTACCCTAAGCCATATGCTCCAATGTGTGTTTGCCGAAGGTCTCAGTTTGCTTGCTTAAAACTCAGCGACAGTTATTTTTGGTTTGTCAAAACTTGTATGTATGGTAAGCAGCTATTGCTTGGACGTTTGACAGCGTTACAATTCACATCTCGAGCCCGTTTAGTTGATATTTCACCGATATTACTTTTCTCCGTTTTTCATTTTGATATCGATTAAAACGACCGCCACATCATTACATAAGTCACAGTGAGCGTAATCAGAGGGACTAGCTGATTAAGTGTAACTACGAAACACGTTTAAATCACGGAGAAGTGGCTCGGTTCAGAAAATTATGTTCTACAATCCCGTGTGAAAGAAAAAAAACTCCGTAGACACTCCCTTTAAGTACGCTGCTCAAAGTTTAACAGCAGCATAAATATTAAATAAAATCGAAAACGCATCTGCGATGGAGTCTAACTGGCATTGCACGATCTTAACTGATTCTGCTGGAAAGTACCCAAAATGTGCGCAACGCCCCGAACTTTACACCAAAAAATCGTAACCACAATATCGTAACCATATCGGAAGCTCGGAATCTCAGGCGATTGTCGGAAGCCCAGAGCTGATAAATAGCCACAAACCAGTTGTTGATCACCTTAACCCGGCAGTCGCTGGGGTATATTCTGTAACACGACTCACTGGCGGGGGGGGGGGGTAGCCCCCCTGGTATCTTCAGAACCAATGATCGCAGCGGGACGCGCAAGGCGGCATTCAAAAGCGCTCAATGAGATAAACCTAACGCAAACTTAAAAAAAAATCAAATTAAGGTCACATGTCAAGTCACGGTCAAGTCAAACGTCAAAATCGAGGTATTTGAGTTTATGGACAATACATAAGGGGGGTAGCCCCCCTGGTATCTTCAGAACCAATGATCGCAGCGGGACGCGCAAGGCGGCATTCAAAAGCGCTCAATGAGATAAACCTAACGCAAACTTAAAAAATCAAATTAAGGTCACATGTCAAGTCACGGTCAAGTCAAACGTCAAAATCGAGGTATTCGAGTTTATGGACAATACTTGCCATCCATGGCATTCGATTGCGCCTATAATCACCCAAAGTGCTGTCAAAGGTATGATACATATCCCACATGAGCTAAAGTGAGATTGTTGGAAAAGATGAAGGTCAAGGTCAGGTCACAAAAGGTCACTACACACACAATATCTATGAAAGTCATGCAGCACATGTTTTATGGATGCTTTTACGCGTAGAATTCGATAGTGGTAGTCATTTTACCACCTGACTTCATTTACGTGAAGTTAGTGTCAAGTTCAGGTCACTGAAGGTCAAAATTTGAAATTGATAAATCGAAATTAAAAAAGCATGTTTCTATATCAGTTTTATCTTTAAAAAAACAACAGTGCTGGCATTTATTTGTCTGTATCCGGTCAATAAAAGCCAAAAAACGCAATTTCAAAATATGACGTCAGGATTTACCCATACTTTATATGCCATGAGTCAAAAAAATATAATTTTGAAATTTGGTATGGTAGTTGCCCATATGTCGTTATCTGACATATATTGTTTTTTTCAATATTTTTGGAGAAAAAAGATGATTTTGTGAGTGTTTTTTTTTCTTAAAAAAAGTTTGTTTTTGAAGAAATTTTTTTTGGTCAAAAACCAACATTTTTGAAATTTCGAGATAGCTGGTTTGTAGCCCTTGCAATTTTCTACCTTTTAGCGTTTTTCGATGGCATTTTGCTTCAAATGCGGCATTTGTACGGCCTGGCAAAGTTTAGCCGATTTTGGTGTCAAAATCGTGTTTAGTGACGTCACTAAATTCACTATATCTCAAAGAAATTCTGACGAACTTTTTATTTTTTTCTCTCAAAAGGTGTAAAAATGATGCCCGGATAGGTACTGCAAGTTTGGCGTCGATATCTGCATTAGTTATTGAGATATTCCTAATATTCCTAATGGGGGGGGGGGGGGGGGGGGGGGGGCTAAAAAAAGCCCCCCAGTGACTCGCGGGTTAATACATTACATGTCTTACTCTGACCATCATCATCATTACATTAGCATCATTACATCATCATCATTACATCATCATCATTACATTATCATCATTACATCATCATCATTACATCATCATTACATCATCATTACATCATCAGCATTACATCATCATTGCATCATCATCATTACATCATCATCATTACATCATCATCATTACATCATCATCATTACATCATCAGCATTGTATCATCATTACATCATCATCATTACATCATCATTACAGCATCATCATTACATCATCATTACATCATCATCATCATATCATCATCATCATTACATCATCATCATTACATCATCATCATTACATCATCATCATTACATCATCATCATTACATCATCATCATTACATCATCATCATTACATCATCATCATTACATCATCATAATTACATCATCATCATTACATCATCATCATTACATCATCATCATTGCATCATCATCATTGCATCATCATCATGCATGTAACTTAATTTTATGGCGACTTAGCTATTGGCAAGGATACCAAGGCGCAACCTACAACGTATTTCGTGTATTTCAGAGTGCGTGGCAAGTCGTGGAAAAGATGTTTGAGGATATCGTGAAGGTCTCGCACACTATCGATAGTAAGTGGCGACGGCTAGCGACAACAGTTTCCACGGGGCTCTATTACCTTAATGGCAATACGTAGGAACTGTGTTTGATAATTTGCGTTTTTGGTCATTTTCTCAAACTGGTAATAATAGAGTATAAATGTCAGTGTTTGTGGTACATTAACTGTTGCAAGTCCTGTATACCTATGGACAACAGTGTCAGTTTCCTCGCTGTCACTATTTGTCACCTCCTTAGTGATGACCGTTTACCTGCGTGGCGTATCGCCAGGTATATTCGCACCACACAAGGCTTGTCTTGTCCATCCCCATGATGCATTGTAACAATATACAGTAATCCAACCGTAACATATTACTGCTAGCGTCCCCAGTCGGTACACGCAGGCTGCATTGTCCCCTTCCGCCCTGTGTATGCATTAGCTGGCGGCCTGCTGGGCCTGCACGGCTGCAGCTGCGCTGACGGCGTTGCGCGTGCCTTGCCTCAGCCTCAGTGATGTACGTGATGCACCAGGCTGTGCATGACTTCTGCGGGTCTGGGTCGGGCGCGTTCCTGTCGCCGCGACAGCTGGTGAGTCTCGTGCGTCGCAGGCCGACCGTTAACGCTAGACCAGAGCTGTCGCGGGTCGTCCCGGAGGCGTCCCTGGGGCGTCCCGGGGGCATCTGGGGGCGTCCCGGAGGCGTCTCGGGGCGTCCCGGGGCATCTCGGGGCGCCTCGGAGGCGTCCCGGGGCGTCTCGGAGGCGTCCCGGGGGCGTCCCGGGGGCTGTCAGCCAACGGGCAGCTGTCAAGTACCGATATGTCAAGGAAAACGTCGATGGTTTTTACCGTGGCCGTTTAAAAAACATAAAAAGTCAGGCCGTTTTTTATGTTTATTTTTATGAAGAATGTCTAAAAAGGCGTAATTGGCGCCGAATAACCTTGGCTGTTATGTCGCCTATAAGCCGCAATCCTCATGAAAAGGTCTCATGAAAAAGATGAGCCGAGTTTTGGTCTTCAACTGGAGCAATTGCACGAATAAAGAAGTAGCACTATATTTCATAGGACGCAGTCGTTTTACGCGCTCGTTTGCTCCGATCGTGTCTGTGTGTACTCGGTACCGCCGTCTGTCCAGTATTGCCTCCTGAGACCACTTGGTTGGCGTCGCGTTGCCTCTGACGTCGCTGCACCGCTACGCAGGGGAACCGGGAGACCAACACGCGCGAGTTCGTGCTGTCCGCGTGCGACGAGCTGGCCAAGAAGGTCATCGTGCATGTGATTCAGAGGGAGAGACCGTTGATGCCGGAGGTGTACGAAAAGGTGCTGATAGCGACCACTGACGCTCTGCTGCTCAGCGGTAAGTCCTGCGCCATATTATTTCTGAGCCGTTGCGGTACGCAAAGTGCAAAATCCTGAGCATCGCCAAAGGTGTTTGATGGGTTTGGTGGGTTCCGTCGGTGATCGTCCGTACCGCCAGCCAGGACGCCTGGCTGTTGTGTTGTATCACTGCGTGTCGGTGTGTCGCCCCGTCATCTGATCGGCGCGGCACCGCGTGACCCTGGCCCCGGCCATCCCTGCGCTCAGTGGAGGAGTCCAGCTACCACTTGTCGGGTGAGCTGATGCCCGGCCCGCCGCGGCAGCGGCTGCACCTGACCGGCGTCTGGCCGACGCTCCTGAGCTCTGCGCACACCGAGACCACCGACTGGCGGCGCTGCGTGCCCGACCCAGAGGCGGCGGCCGGCGCACTGACGATGACCGGGCGCCCTACGCCGGACACCATGGCCAAGGAGACGTGCACGGAGCGGGCCGGCAAGGGGGAGATGCCGCGCGCCGCCTGTCTGCATCGCGGCGCCGACCGGCTGCTCTGCGGCGTCCTGCAGACGCTGCGCAACGTCAGGTGGGTCAGGCCGGAACGTCAGGTGGGCCAGGCCGGAATGGCAGGTGGGTCAGGCCGGAATGTCAGGTGGGTCAGGCCGGAATGTCAGGTGGGCCAGGCCGGAACGTCAGGTGGGTCAGGCCGGAACGTCAGGTGGGCCAGGTCGGAATGGCAGGTGGGTCAGGCCGGAATGGCAGGTGGGTCAGGCCGGAATGTCAGGTGGGTCAGGCCGGAATGTCAGGTGGGCCAGGCCGGAACGTCAGGTGGGCCAGGCCGGAACGTCAGGTGGGCCAGGCCGGAACGTCAGGTGGGTCAGGCCGGAATGTCAGGTGGGCCAGGCCGGAACGTCAGGTGGGCCAGGCCGAAATGGCAGGTGGGCCAGGCCGGAATGTCAGGTGGGCCAGGCCGGAACGTCAGGTGGGTCAGGCCGGAACGCCAGGTGGGCCAGGCCGGAATATCAGGTGGGTCAGGCCGGAATGTTAGGTGGGCCAGGCCGGAACGTCAGGTGGGCCAGGCCGGAACGTCAGGTGGGCCAGGCCGAAATGTCAGGTGGGCCAGGCCGGAATGTCAGGTGGGCCAGGCCGGAACGTCAGGTGGGTCAGGCCGGAACGCCAGGTGGGCCAGGCCGGAACGCCAGGTGGGTCAGGCTGGAACGTCAGGTGGGACAGGCCGGAATATCAGGTGGGCCAGGCCGGAATATCAGGTGGGTCAGGCCGGAACGTCAGGTGGGTCAGGCCGGAATGTCAGGTGGGTCAGGCCGGAACGCCAAGTGGGTCAGGCCGGAACGCCAGGTGGGCCAGGCCGGAACGCCAGGTGGGCCAGGCCGGAACGTCAGGTGGGCCAGGCCGGAATGTCAGGTGGGTCAGGCCGGAATGTCAGGTGGGTCAGGCCGGAATGTCAGGTGGGTCAGGCCGGAACGTCAGGTGGGCCAGGCCGGAACGTCAGGTGGGTCAGGCCGGAACGTCAGGTGGGCCAGGCCGGAATGGCAGGTGGGTCAGGCCGGAATGTCAGGTGGGTCAGGCCGGAATGTCAGGTGGGCCAGGCCGGAATATCAGGTGGGTCAGGCCGGAACGTCGGGTGGGTCAGGCCGGAACGCCAAGTGGGTCAGGCCGGAACGCCAGGTGGGCCAGGCCGGAACGCCAGGTTGGTCAGGCTGGAACGTCAGGTGGGCCAGGCCGGAATATCAGATGGGCCAGGCCGGAATATCAGGTGGGTCAGGCCGGAACGTCAGGTGGGTCAGGCCGGAACGCCAAGTGGGTCAGGCCGGAATGACAGGTGGGCCAGGCCAGAACGTCAGGTGGGTCAGGCCGGAATGTCAGGTGGGCCAGGCCGGAACGTCAGGTGGGCCAGGCCGGAATATCAGGTGGGCCAGGCCGGAATATCAGGTGGGTCAGGCCGGAACGTCAGGTGGGTCAGGCCGGAACGCCAAGTGGGTCAGGCCGGAACGCCAGGTGGGCCAGGCCGGAATGTCAGGTGGGTCAGGCCGGAACGCCAAGTGGGTCAGGCCGGAACGCCAGGTGGGCCAGGCCGGAACGCCAGGTGGGTCAGGCTGGAACGTCAGGTGGGCCAGGCCGGAATATCAGGTGGGCCAGGCCGGAATATCAGGTGGGTCAGGCCGGAACGTCAGGTGGGTCAGGCCGGAACGCCAAGTGGGTCAGACCGGAATGTCAGGTGGGTCAGGCCGGAACGCCAAGTGGGTCAGGCCGGAACGCCAGGTGGGCCAGGCCGGAACGCCAGGTGGGTCAGGCTGGAACGTCAGGTGGGCCAGGCCGGAATATCAGGTGGGCCAGGCCGGAATATCAGGTGGGCCAGGCCGGAATATCAGGTGGGTCAGGCCGGAATATCAGGTGGGTCAGGCTGGAACGTCAGGTGGGCCAGGCCGGAACGCCAAGTGGGTCAGGCCGGAACGCCAGGTGGGTCAGGCCGGAACGCCAAGTGGGTCAGGCCGGAACGCCAGGTGGGCCAGGCCGGAACGCCTGGTGGGTCAGGCTGGAACGTCAGGTGGGCCAGGCCGGAATATCAGGTGGGCCAGGCCGGAATATCAGGTGGGTCAGGCCGGAACGTCAGGTGGGTCAGGCCGGAACGCCAAGTGGGTCAGGCCGGAACGCCAGGTGGGCCAGGCCGGAACGCCAGGTGGGTCAGGCTGGAACGGCAGGTGGGCCAGGCCGGAATATCAGGTGGGCCAGGCCGGAATATCAGGTGGGCCAGGCCGGAATATCAGGTGGGTCAGGCTGGAACGCCAGGTGGGTCAGGCCGGAACGCCAAGTGGGTCAGGCCGGAACGTCAGGTGGGCCAGGCCGGAATATCAGGTGGGTCAGGCCGGAATGTCAGGTGGGCCAGGCCGGAACGTCAGGTGGGCCAGGCCGAAATGTCAGGTGGGCCAGGCCGGAATGTCAGGTGGGCTAGGCCGGAACGTCAGGTGGGTCAGGCCGGAACGCCAGGTGGGCCAGGCCGGAACGCCAGGTGGGTCAGGCTGGAACGTCAGGTGGGCCAGGCCGGAATATCAGGTGGGCCAGGCCGGAATATCAGGTGGGTCAGGCCGGAACGTCAGGTGGGTCAGGCCGGAACGCCAAGTGGGTCAGGCCGGAACGCCAGGTGGGCCAGGCCGGAACGCCAGGTGGGTCAGGCTGGAACGTCAGGTGGGCCAGGCCGGAATATCAGGTGGGCCAGGCCGGAATATCAGGTGGGCCAGGCCGGAATATCAGGTGGGTCAGGCCGGAACGTCAGGTGGGTCAGGCCGGAACGCCAAGTGGGTGAGGCCGGAACGCCAGGTGGGCCAGGCCGGAATGTCAGGTGGGTCAGGCCGGAACGCCAAGTGGGTCAGGCCGGAACGCCAGGTGGGCCAGGCCGGAACGCCAGGTGGGTCAGGCTGGAACGTCAGGTGGGCCAGGCCGGAATATCAGGTGGGCCAGGCCGGAATATCAGGTGGGTCAGGCCGGAACGTCAGGTGGGTCAGGCCGGAACGCCAGGTGGGTCAGGCCGGAACGCCAGGTGGGCCAGGCCGGAATGTCAGGTGGGTCAGGCCGGAACGCCAAGTGGGTCAGGCCGGAACGCCAAGTGGGTCAGGCCGGAACGCCAGGTGGGCCAGGCCGGAACGCCAGGTGGGTCAGGCTGGAACGTCAGGTGGGCCAGGCCGGAATATCAGGTGGGCCAGGCCGGAATATCAGGTGGGTCAGGCCGGAACGTCAGGTGGGCCAGGCCGAAATGTCAGGTGGGTCAGGCCGGAACGTCAGGTGGGCCAGGCCGGAATATCAGGTGGGCCAGGCCGGAATATCAGGTGGGTCAGGCCGGAACGTCAGGTGGGTCAGGCCGGAACGCCAAGTGGGTCAGGCCGGAACGTCAGGTGGGCCAGGCCGGAACGTCAGGTGGGCCAGGCCGGAATGTCAGATCGGGCTTGTAGACGGTTCTATTTTCGCGCACAGGTGCATCCTGGACTGTCCTCTCCGGTCCGTCAGGTACCCAGGACTGCCCTCTCTCCGGTCCGTCAGGTACCCAGGACTGCCCTCTCTCCGGTCCGTCAGGTACCCAGGACTGCCCTCTCTCCGGTCTGTCAGGTACCCAGGACTGCCCTCTCTCCGGTCTGTCAGGTACCCAGGACTGCCCTCTCTCCGGTCTGTCAGGTACCCAGGACTGCCCTCTCTCCGGTCTGTCAGGTACCCAGGACTGCCCTCTCTCCGGTCCGTCAGGTACCCAGGACTGCCCTCTCTCCGGTCTGTCAGGTACCCAGGACTGTCCTCTCCCTGATCTGCCCTCTCTGGGAGTACTAGTCTGTAATGAGTGGGAGTGAGATAAGTGCCAATTCGGTTGATGGTCCGGCCAGTGATGTCTTCTGCGCTAGAGAGAATACACATCTGATAAGGGATTCATGTTTCTTAGTGTCGGTGTGGCATTGTGTATCATCAAAGGCAGTAATCTGTTTCGGATACGATTAAACTCGACTCTATTCGCCACCATCACATCTTGTGCGCACTGTAGAACAGCTGCGTCGCTGTTATTTACTTATTATTTATTGTACATCATTGGCACTCATCTACAAGGATGTGGCTATTATGAGCCCTCGTCAGACATAGGTTCACATGTTAAGAATCACAACTGCTCAGAAATGGTAGATGAAATAAAAAAAGCACAACCTAAAACAGCACAAAGCAAAAATATTTGTATACGCTAAAATGATTGAAGTACCTACAAAGAACAATACTAAGCGGACGATATAAAATCTTCTAAAATCTTAAGTGAGAAGACAAGCTTTCAACACTTTCTCAAAGCGCGCGTATGACATGCCCTGCAGCTCAGATCCGAGCACATGTTCATTGTACAGCACATATGCCCGGTGCCTAAAAGTTATTTTACCGATGTTGGTGCGAAAGAGAGACAAGTACAGGTGGTCTGAGTGTCTGGTTCTGCGTTCAACTACATCTCTGTTGTACCGCACCTCTCGCCTAAGTACCTCGGGCTCATTGGTCATAACGATTTTATGCAGGAGACACAAATCATTAAAGTCCACCATCGCTGCGATAGGGAGCCACTCCAAGTTCTCTATCACATCGGACACATGTTGGTATCTTTGTCGGCCTGATATCAACCTAGCAGCGAAGTTTTGCACTTTTTGTAGTCGTTTCAGGGCGGTTTTGTTGGCACAGCCGAATACTTGGCTACAGTAACGTACATGGGACATGACTAACGCGTTCACAACAGTCGGCAGTACTTGAGCCGGTATCATGTGCTTTGCGTGCATAAGGCCTATAAGAATCCCGAAACATTTTTTGACGATGCTATCTATATGAGGCTCAAAACTTAAACGACTGTCGAACATAACGCCGAGGTTTCGCGCTGAAGACACAGGTTGGAGGGTCTCTCCGATGAACACAACCCGAGCAGGCTCTGCTGCAGCAGATTGTAGAGCAAAACTATCCCCGACGACCATCAGTTCGGTTTTGGCAGCGTTAATCTTCATCCCATTCTGCAGGAAATATGTAGCCAGCGTGTCGAGAACTCCCTCCAGTGCCGTCTGAATATCTGGTAGCCTCTCTTTCGGTCCCGAGATAGCCACCTGAGTGTCGTCGGCGTATCTAGCCATTCGGACGAGGAAGCCGTCTACGTCTGTCGGTACGTAGCAGGCAGCGCTGATGGAGGCGATGTTGTACAGCATCGGTCCCATACAAGAACCCTGGAAAATTCCTATGTTGATCGGGAGCAGCGCCGATGTTTCACCTCCCGCCAGCTTGAAGCACTGCCGGTGACCGCTCAAGTAGCTCCGGAACCATCTAGGGCGATCTGGAGTAGTTGTAGCTGGTCCAAGAGCGTCTGGTGATGGACGCCATCAAATGCCCGACTGAGGTCAATCAGCGTCAGAAGACTGATGTCTCCCCGATCAACCGCTCCCAGAAGGTGATCAGTAACGCTGATCGGTGCCAGGACACAGTATCAGTTGCTGTACTGTGTCCGCTGCGGAATCCATGCTGATCTGGGCTGTACAAGCTGTTCCGATTCATATAGGAGTCGGCTTGGGCGCAGACCACCTTTTCTATGATTTTGCTGATCACTGGAACGTTAGTGATGGGCCGAAAGTTTTCTGCAGCTGTTAATTCGCCTTTGTTTGTGAAGCGGAATGACTACCGCCATCTTCCAGCTGTCCGGGACTGCCTCGGATACGATGCTTTTATTGATGATTTGAAGCAGGACTCGTCCGATGATGGGGAAGGCTAGCTTAACTAGCCGGATGTCGATGACTCCATCTGCTAATGATATATTGTGCGGCAGCGTGTAGATTATTCGCCTCAGCTGTTCCAGAGTGATGGGGACGAGCCGGAGCGCGTCTGCGTGGACACGAGGGAGACGAGGAGCCAGAGCACGCCTGCCAGACTCCTGAAACGTCAGGAAGACGGCCTGGTGCGTCTCCTCACCCACGGTGGTGAGGTACCGGTTCAGGTCATCGGCTGTCAGGTTTTCGGGTTGGGCTGGGGCGCTGAGCTTCGGTGCGATGACTGGTCGTAGCTGCCGCCAGAGGGCTGACGGTGGAGCTTCTTCGACTCGCCGCTTGATGTCGCGGCGGTAGTCACTCCTGATGGCCCGCTTCACTTGGGTGTTCACCACCGCGTAACTCTCCTCGTCGCCTGCAGCAATAGCCTGCCGGCGCCTAACGATCAGATCACGGGTGTCATCGGTGATCGGTGGCGGTACAGGATTCCGTATCTTGACAGTTCTCTTGACAGTGCAGCTGCCCATCACTAACCATGCCCCTGTTCGCGGCAGGTTGTCCATCATTATCCGTGATCCTGTTTCGCGGCAGCTGCCCATCACTAACCATGCCCCTGTTCGCGGCAGGTTGTCCATCACTATCCGTGCTCCTGTTTCGCGGCAGCTGCCCATCACTAACCATGCCCCTGTTCGCGGCAGGTTGTCCATCACTATCCGTGCTCCTGTTTCGCGGCAGCTGCCCATCACTAACCATGCGCCTGTTCGCGGCAGGTTGTCCATCACTATCCGTGCTCCTGTTTCGCGGCAGCTGCCCATCACTATCTAACCGTGCCGGCCTGTTTCGCTGCTGCAGAGCGTGCTGCACAGGCGCCGTGTACGCGACGCTTGCCCCTTCCAGCGAAATATTTATTTCGGCCGTCACTGCTTTTCTACAAGCCAAATGGCAACAAGTGTGGGATAGAGCAGGCAGAAATAAGCCCAGGCTGGGCGTCTGGCACTCCAGTCCCCGCCATGGTAGGAGGGAAACAGGCTCTTCTTTGTAGGCTACGCATCGGCCACACCTAGGCAACTCACGGCTATCTAGTGTGTAATGACAGCTCAGGCCACTCTGTCTTCGCTGTGGGTCGATACTCTCCGTAAACCATATGCTGGTTGTATGTCCGCTCCTCGCTGCCGAGTGCTGAACGATCGCGCTTCTTCGGCCAGACTTGTTCTCCACTAACTATGTGTCAGCTTTTAGGGGACGATTCAGCAGCTATTCAGACAGATCGAGTGTTTGCCTTCATCTCAGCCACCCGATTACCTATCATAGGCGTACCCAAGGAGGGGGGGGGGGGCAAACGGGGCAATTGCGCCCCCCCCCCCCCCCTCCCTAAGACCCTGCAGGTTCGTACTTGCCCCTTTGCCCGTATATGCCCTTCTAGGACACCGTATTGCCCTTATGCCCTTCTAGGACACCTATTCCGAACACCGTATGATAACAGGGGTAATTAATTATCCATTGGAGGGTCGGCCGGGGGGGGGGGGGGGGTCCTGGAAGTTCGGCTGGGATCCTCGAGGATCGACCGGGGCACCTAGAGGGTTGGCTGGGGCCCTTGCTAAGGCCCATCTTGGGATTCGTGGATGAACGACTAGGGCCTCTGGAGCGACGACTGGGCCCATGAAAATTTGTCCAGGCCCCTGAAAAGGGCCCATTACAAATCGAGGGCCCAACCTACCTACGCCGAATGTTTAACTCTCTGGATATTTTGGTCCAGTTTGTTTTGAGAGGGTCCCATTTTCAACTTTGTTTTATTAGACAATTTGTTGTCCTAAAATTATCCTCACCTGGGGGCACCCAGGGACGGATACAGGGGGGGGGGGGGGTCTCTTGCGCAACGCGGGCACCCCTGAGACAATGAGTAACCCTCTGTCGATCAGAGGGCCCAAGGGTAGTGGTACTGAGTACAGGGGGCCCTGGTGCCAGACAGGGGGTCGGGGGTCCCCGGAACAAGATGGGCCCCCCATTAGCTGGAAACGAATAGGCATCACCCCCCCCCCCCCCCCATGACAGCCAAAGGTCTCCTCTTGCGGGCATCTCGGGAGCCCCTGGGACTATCAGAAACCCTTTTGTTGGCCAGGGGGCCCTCCGGTAGTGGTACTGAACACAGAGGCCCCCGGGTAGGGATATTGAACACAGTGGGCCCGGTCCAAGCCAGGGGCCCCGGGCCCGTCAGTTGCCCCATGAACTGAAAATGAATAGGTACAGGACCCTCGAATGACAGTCGAGGAGCCCCCTACCTAACTCAATGTAAGCACTCCCCGGATTTGGCCCACTATATTGAGTGGGGCCCCATTTTCAATTAAACTTTTACACATATTGTGTTTGCCCTCAGATTGCCCGAGGGGACTATAGCCCCGATCTCCCCCCCCCCCCCCCCCCCGTATCCCCCCTCCCGGGAGGGTCGACCGGAGTGTCGGGATTGTGTCCGCTGTCCAGATTGGTGTAATGCATTGGTCACTGACATTGCCTGGCGTCGCGTTTGACCACAAACTTGGACTCTGTCTATCCCTTGATGCATCGAGTATCGACATTCGGTCTAATACAGCTAAGTTATTTATGCTCTTTTATTTTGCATTGGCTGGCATGTCAAGCAGATGCGAATTGTATACCCTTCATTTTAGTTGACATTCTGTTGGCAGCGGGGGCTCAACAAAGGGAGAATACCACCCCCACCCCGCTTATCGCCGCGCTTCCCACCTTTTTACGAACTTGTATTGATGGTTCGGCGAAAATGACTATTACCAGCAAAAGCAAACTAACAAACAAAACATCACAGTTCTATCAATATGGTTGCGGTTTTTTGTATCACAATAATGCTCGCGGTCACGGGCTCGCGGTCACGGGGCCCCTAGTCCCATTTGGAGGGTTGGGCGGGGATCCTGGAGAGTTGGCTGAGCCCCTCGAGGGTCGACCGTGGCAAATAGAGGGTCGACCGTGGCCCTTGGAAGGCCGATCTGGGGCTTCATGGATGAACAACCAAGGCATTTGGAGCATCAACTGGACCTGGTCCCTTTGGCTAGTGCATCAGTACACGTAATAGGGCATGTGCCCACGGTACTATCACAAAACTCACCGTAAATTTGGCCGGCCTGGCCAAAATACGTCGAGTTTTTGTGGATGTAGGTACCTTGGGGCCCCCTAGTCCAACACAAAATTAATGATTTTGTATGCCCCTCTAAAAATATAGTGGTCCAAATCCGGTGAGTTTGCTTTTGTTTGGGGTACCTTATGCCCCCTGATAAAAAAAATGACCTCCCCGGAGTGAATCCCGGGTACGCCACTGTTCCTATAGTCCAATATACACCATAGTGACAAGATGAACTTCGTTATGGGCGCCAAGTGACCACAAGCAGTCGGTGCGCCCTAAAATCCGAAGCATGATCATCATGACCGCGGCAGCTGTTGTCCATCACTAACCGTGCCCGTGTCGTTTCTGCGGCAGTGTCGCCGAGTACGTGCTCCGGGGTGTGAGCGCCGCCCGCGAGACCAGCGTGCACCGCACCGTGCTGAACGTGCTGCGCGAAGGCTGGCTGCCCTACCTGCTGGGCGCCGATCGGGTGTTCCGCGGGAGGCCCACCTCCGACAAGCTGTACATCCAGCACGTCGACACCATCGACGACTGCTGCGGCTGGCTCGAGATCAACCTCGGCAGCCTCTACAAGTGAGTGGTCTCTCCGATGCGTCGCGCCGTCCGCCCCGCCCTGCCGGCTAGACGGTGCAGTGGGGTCCAGTGTGTGGACGAAGAATCGTAGTGGAACAATACAAAACATGTGGGATATCTGTTAAATTCTTGGAGTGGGTGGTTTTATGTTTTCACTTCACACTGGTGTACTGGTTGTAGCGCCCGTATAGCATTATGACCCCCTTGTTCAGAGGCACAGCGTGTATGTATGTCTGTGTGTTACAGGTCGCGACCTAAGATCGGTCCGGGTCGGATGCTGCGCTTCGACCGCTCCTGGATGAACCCCTGCGCCACCCTGCGGCCGGACAACACGGTTAGTGGGACCGGACGACACGGTTAGTGGGACCGGACGACACGGTTAGTGGGACCGGACGACACGGTTAGTGGGACCGGACGACACGGTTAGTGGGGCAGGACGACACGGTTAGTGGGACCGGACGACACGGTTAGTGGGACCGGACGACACGGTTAGTGGGACCGGACGACACGGTTAGTGGGACCGGACGACACGGTTAGTGGGACCGGACGACACGGTTAGTGGGACCGGACGACACGGTTAGTGGGACCGGACGACACGGTTAGTGGGACCGGACGACACGGTTAGTGGGACCGGACGACACGGTTAGTGGGACCGGACGACACGGTTAGTGGGACCGGACGACACGGTTAGTGGGACCGGACGACACGGTTAGTGGGACCGGACGACACGGTTAGTGGGACCGGACGACACGGTTAGTGGGACCGGATGACACGGTTAGTGGGACCGGACAACACGGTTAGTGGGACCGGACGACACGGTTAGTGGGACCGGACGACACGGTTAGTGGGACCGGACAACACGGTTAGTGGGACCGGACGACACGGTTGGTGGAACCGGATGACACGGTTAGTGGGACCGAACGACACGGTTAGTGAGACCGGACAACACGGTTAGTGGGACCGGACAACACGGTTAGTGGGACCGGACGACACGGTTAGTGGGGCCGGACGACACGGTTAGTGGGACCGGACGACACGGTTAGTGGGACCGGACGACACGGTTAGTGGGACCGGACGACACGGTTAGTGGGACCGGACGACACGGTTAGTGTGACCGGACAACACGGTTAGTGTGACCGGACGACACGGTTAGTGGGACCGGACGACACGGTTAGTGGGACCGGACGACACGGTTAGTGTGACCGGACAACACGGTTAGTGGGACCGGACGACACGGTTAGTGGGGCAGGATGACACGGTTAGTGGGACCGGACGACACGGTTAGTGGGACCGGACGACACGGTTAGTGGGGCAGGATGACACGGTTAGTGGGACCGGACGACACGGTTAGTGGGGCAGGATGACACGGTTAGTGGGACCGGACGACACGGTTAGTGGGACCGGACGACACGGTTAGTGGGACCGGACGATACGGTTAGTGGGACCGGACGACACGGTTAGTGGGGCAGGATGACACGGTTAGTGGGACCGGACGACACGGTTAGTGGTGACCAGGTCCTAGCATTGGGATATTTGGGTGGAAAACGACACCCTATGGATATTATTTTTCCACTCTTTTTCCCAAGTTTTCCTCTTAATTTTCCACTCCTTATTCTAAAATGTATTGTATAATTTGAACTCTATACTGATTTATGGATGTAATGATGGGACAAGACAAGGACAGACAGATCACAATTGGCATAGGTAATAACTAATTCTGGTGAGTGGGTAACTGGACATTGATAAAGCCGAATACAATGGCTTTTGGTTGAATTTGCCACTCTTTATGCTTATTTTTAGCCATAATTTTCCATTCTGCACCTAAGCTCCAAAGCAATCCTAGGACCCTGGTGGGACCGGACGACACGGTTAGTGGGACCGGACGACACGGTTACGGTTAGTGGGACCGGACGACACGGTTACGGTTAGTGGGACCGGACAACACGGTTAGTGGGACCGGACGACACGGTTACGGTTAGTGGGACCGGACGGCACGGTTAGTGGGACCGGACGACACGGTTAGTGGGACCGGACGACACGGTTACGGTTAGTGGGACCGGACGACACGGTTACGGTTAGTGGGACCGGACGACACGGTTACGGTTAGTGGGACCGGACGACACGGTTACGATTAGTGGGACCGGACGACACGGTTACGGTTAGTGGGACCGGACGACACGGTTACGGTTAGTGGGACCGGACGACACGGTTACGGTTAGTGGGACCGGACGACACGGTTACGGTTAGTGGGACCGGACGACACGGTTACGGTTAGTGGGACCGGACGACATGGTTACGGTTAGTGGGACCGGACGACACGGTTAGTGGGACCGGACGACACGGTTAGTGGGACCGGACGACACGGTTAGTGGGACCGGACGACACGGTTAGTGGGACCGGACGACACGGTTAGTGGGACCGGACGACACGGTTAGTGGGACCGGACGACACGGTTAGTGGGACCGGACGACACGGTTAGTGGGACCGGACGACACGGTTAGTGGGACCGGACGACACGGTTAGTGGGACCGGACGACACGGTAAGTGGCACCGGACGACACGGTTAGTGGGACCGGATGACACGGTTAGTGGGACCGGACAACACGGTTAGTGGGACCGGACGACACGGTTAGTGGGACCGGACGACACGGTTAGTGGGACCGGACGACACGGTTGGTGGAACCGGATGACACGGTTAGTGGGACCGAACGACACGGTTAGTGGGACCGAACGACACGGTTAGTGAGACCGGACAACACGGTTAGTGGGACCGGACAACACGGTTAGTGGGACCGGACGACACGGTTAGTGGGACCGGACGACACGGTTAGTGGGACCGGACGACACGGTTAGTGGGACCGGACGACACGGTTAGTGGGACCGGACGACACGGTTAGTGGGACCGGACGACACGGTTAGTGGGACCGGACAACACGGTTAGTGTGACCGGACGACACGGTTAGTGGGACCGGACGACACGGTTAGTGGGACCGGACGACACGGTTAGTGTGACCGGACAACACGGTTAGTGGGACCGGACGACACGGTTAGTGGGGCAGGATGACACGGTTAGTGGGACCGGACGACACGGTTAGTGGGACCGGACGACACGGTTAGTGGGGCAGGATGACACGGTTAGTGGGACCGGACGACACGGTTAGTGGGGCAGGATGACACGGTTAGTGGGACCGGACGACACGGTTAGTGGGACCGGACGACACGGTTAGTGGGACCGGGCGATACGGTTAGTGGGACCGGACGACACGGTTAGTGGGGCAGGATGACACGGTTAGTGGGACCGGACGACACGGTTAGTGGTGACCAGTGTCCTAGCATTGGGATATTTGGGTGGAAAACGACACCCTATGGATATTATTTTTCCACTCTTTTTCCCAAGTTTTCCTCTTAATTTTCCACTCCTTATTCTAAAATGTATTGTATAATTTGAACTCTATACTGATTTATGGATGTAATGATGGGACAAGACAAGGACAGACAGATCACAATTGGCATAGGTAATAACTAATTCTGGTGAGTGGGTAACTGGACATTGATAAAGCCGAATACAATGGCTTTTGGTTGAATTTGCCACTCTTTATGCTTATTTTTAGCCATAATTTTCCATTCTGCACCTAAGCTCCAAAGCAATCCTAGGACCCTGGTGGGACCGGACGACACGGTTAGTGGGACCGGACGACACGGTTACGGTTAGTGGGACCGGACGACACGGTTACGGTTAGTGGGACCGGACAACACGGTTAGTGGGACCGGACGACACGGTTACGGTTAGTGGGACCGGACGGCACGGTTAGTGGGACCGGACGACACGGTTAGTGGGACCGGACGACACGGTTACGGTTAGTGGGACCGGACGACACGGTTACGGTTAGTGGGACCGGACGACACGGTTACGATTAGTGGGACCGGACGACACGGTTACGGTTAGTGGGACCGGACGACACGGTTACGGTTAGTGGGACCGGACGACACGGTTACGGTTAGTGGGACCGGACGACACGGTTACGGTTAGTGGGACCGGACGACAAGGTTACGGTTAGTGGGACCGGACGACACGGTTAGTGGGACCGGACGACACGGTTAGTGGGACCGGACGACACGGTTAGTGGGACCGGACGACACGGTTAGTGGGACCGGACGACACGGTTAGTGGGACCGGACGACACGGTTAGTGGGACCGGACGACACGGTTAGTGGGACCGGACGACACGGTCAGTGGGACCGGACGACACGGTCAGTGGGACCGGACGACACGGTCAGTGGGGCGGGACGACACGGTCAGTGGGACCGGACGACACGGTCAGTGGGACCGGACGACACGGTTAGTGGGACCGGACGACACGGTTAGTGGGACCGGACGACACGGTTAGTGGGGCAGGACGACACGGTTAGTGGGACCGGACGACACGGTTAGTGGGACCGGACGACACGGTTAGTGGGGCCGGACGACACGGTTAGTGGGACCGGACGACACGGTTAGTGGGACCGGACGACACGGTTAGTGGGACCGGACGACACGGTTAGTGGGGCAGGACGACACGGTTAGTGGGACCGGACGACACGGTTAGTGGGACCGGACGACACGGTTAGTGGGACCGGGCGACACGGTTAGTGGGACCGGACGACACGGTTAGTGGGACCGGACGACACGGTTAGTGGGACCGGGCGACACGGTTAGTGGGACCGGACGACACGGTTAGTGGGACCGGGCGACACGGTTAGTGGGACCGGACGACACGGTTAGTGGGACCGGGCGACACGGTTAGTGGGACCGGACGACACGGTTAGTGGGACCGGGCGACACGGTTAGTGGGACCGGACGACACGGTTAGTGGGACCGGGCGACACGGTTAGTGGGACCGGACGACACGGTTAGTGGGACCGGGCGACACGGTTAGTGGGACCGGACGACACGGTTAGTGGGACCGGACGACACGGTTAGTGCGGGGGTGGGGCCGCGACGGCTCATTGTTTCTGATCACCGCTGTGTGCAAATGTGTGAAAAGAGATGAATTGTCTGCCACAGCATAACATTATTCTTAGTCGTGACTCGTGATTATTCTTAGTCGTGACTCGTGATTATTCTTAGTCGTGACTCGTGATTATTCTTAGTCGTGACTCGTGATTATTATTAGTCGTGACTCGTGATTATTCTTAGTCGTGACTCGTGATTATTCTTAGTCGTGACTCGTGATTATTATTAGTCGTGACTCGTGATTATTATTAGTCGTGACTCGTGATTATTCTTAGTCGTGACTCGTGTACCCCTTCTCTCGGTGATCTTCGGAAGCTGCTGGTCGTGAATGTGTTTTCTCCCGGTACCTGTCCGTGTGCTGGCTGACCGTGGCTGCCCTCGACAGGTGTGTTTTCTCCCGGTACCTGTCCGTGTGCTGGCTGACCGTGGCTGCCCTCGGCAGGTGTGTTTTCTCCCGGTACCTGTCCGTGTGCTGGCTGACCGTGGCTGCCCTCGGCAGGTGTGTTTTCTCCCGGTACCTGTCCGTGTGCTGGCTGACCGTGGCTGCCCTCGGCAGGTGTGTTTTCTCCCGGTACCTGTCCGTGTGCTGGCTGACCGTGGCTGCCCTCGGCAGGTGTGTCGCACCATCAGCTGGATGCAGGCGTGTGACCTGCACATGGACATGATGCGCCGGCTGGTGAAGACGCTCTGGTTCCTCCGCACCCGGCTGCCGCCCGTCGTCGAAGACGGCTGTGAGGTGAGGACAGACGGCTGTGAGGTGAGGACAGACGGCTGTGAGGGGAGGACAGACGGCTGTGAGGTGAGGACAGACGGCTGTGAGGTGAGGACAGACGGCTGTGAGGTGAGGACAGACGGCTGTGAGGTGAGGGCAGACGTCTGTGAGGTGAGGACAGATGGCTGTGAGGTGAGGACAGATGTCTGTGAGGGGAGGGCAGACGTCTGTGATGTGAGGGCAGACGTCTGTGAGGTGAGGACAGATGGCTGTGAGGTGAGGACAGACGGCTGTGAGGTGGGGACAGACGGCTGTGAGGTGAGGACAGACGGCTGTGAGGTGAGGACAGACGGCTGTGAGGTGAGGACAGACGGCTGTGAGGACAGAAGGCTGTGAGGCGAGGCCAGACGGCACAGCCGACACGGAGCACGCAGCTCGGTCAGTAGGTGTGGCCTGGTACACCTCACTGCCGGCCTGTTGGACCCCTATGAGTTGCTTCTTTTCATTCTATTGTGACCGTATTGAGGTCATGAATCTCATCTATTCAAATTGACCGCTAAACATCATGCATGCAGTTTCGGCATTTGGTTGGTCATCATAGCTGTTAGCGCCCGGTCGTAATTCCGCGGAATTTTCACTGTGGCGTAACGTGACGCGAAATTCGAACGGTAACGTGACGCAGAATTCTCAATGACTTGACGTGACGCTAACTTCACACGATGCCGTGCTGACCTGTCTTGTGTGTGTGTCTCTCGCCCCGCAGGTGCACCCGGCGCCGCTGGAGCTGCTGGAGCGGGTGGAGACGGGCGCCGTCCTGCTGGTGGCCGCATTCCTCGACCACCGCGATGGCCGCGCGGCGCGCCACCTGGTGGACGTGTGCGAGCTGGACGACCAGGTGGCGCTGGCGCTGGACCTACACGGCTGGCTTGGCCTCCTCAACTGCATCGTCGCCGCGTCACCGGCCGGACTGCTGCACCCGGTCAGAGGCAGAGCCGTGCCGTGCTGGCGGGCGGGGGATGCTGAGCAGCGTGACTCATTCAGGCGGACACGCGTGTAGTGTGGAGCGAGACGCGTCAATTGGTGTTGGGCGAGGGAAACGTTTGACTTAATAAAGTTGCGCTTTGTATGGCATGGGCGTATCCTGAAGTGGGGAAGGCTATTCAAAATTTCGTTGTGAATATGTGAAGCCACATATATATTTTTTTTAGAATGTTCGGCGGATGGACGTCCTTATAGTTGATGGTGCATTATTTACCCGCGCGCCGCTGGGGGTAAATTTACCCCCCCCCCCCCTGCCGGATTTTCTCAATAACTTGAAAACTATGACAGATACCGAAGTGAAACTTTCAGTACCTTATTCTGCATCAATTATATGTCTTCTGTCAAAATTGCATTGCAATTGGTGAAGTAGGAGATAATGACGTTTTAGTGACGTCATGGCATGCCATTTTTGGTGGAAAAACGATAAATGTTTGACAAATCGAGTTTTGAAGCAAATTGCAAATATAAAGCGTCAAAGGAAGGGAATGACATTCACTTGAAAATGTCTATCGAATTTTCGAAATTTTGAGTCCTTGACCCCCCCCCCCAAAAAAAAATGACTTTTTCGGATTTTTTCTTTACAAAATCAAAATTTTCAAATATATAAAAAAGGAATACATATTGAAGAACCAAGTATGAATGATACCCACACCAAATTTCAAAGCAATATCTTTATTTTTGACTGACATGGCTTATTCCCTAAGTATGATTAATTCATGGAGTCATTTTTCAAATTGCTGTTTATGGATTTTAGTGACCAGATACAGATCAATGAATGCCACCATTGTATTTCTGAGACAAAACTGGTCCAGAAAGATGCATTTTTGAGTTAGATTTATCAATTTCAAAGTTTGACATTCAGTGACCTAAACTTGACCTGAACTTGACACTAACTTAACGTAAATGAAGTCAGGTAGTAAAATGAGACTAATCACTATCGAATTATACGTGGCAAATAACCCATAAAACATGTGTTGCATGACTCATAGATATTTTGTGCATAGTGACCTTGTGTGACCTGACCTTGACCTTTGCCAACAATCTCACTTTTGTTCATGCGGGATGTGTATCATACCTTTGGCAGCACTTTGGGTGATCATGGGCGTAATCAAAGCCTTTCGATAGAAGGTATGGCCCATAAACTCAAATACGTCGATTTTGATCTTTGACCTGACCGTGACCTGATATTTGACCTCACTTTGAAACTTGTGAGTATTCTTTAGATTCGACTCATTGAGAGCTTTCGATTGCCGCCTTGCGCGTCTCGCTGCGATTATTGGTTCGAAAGATAACCAGGGGGCGTTTAACCCCTATGCCCCCTGGTTCACTCAAATCTAATAACTCAAATAAGTCGATTTTGACATTTGACCTGACCGTGACCTGACATTTGACCTCACTTTGAAACTTGTGAGTATGCTTTAGATTCGACTCATTGAGTGCTTTCGATTGCCGCCTTGCGCGTCTCGCTGCGATTATTGGTTCGAAAGATAACCAGGGGGCGTTTAACGCCCCCCCCCCCCGTCAATGGTGTTCTGCTGAGACCCCAGTCAATGCCGGATTAGCCCTCGCTAGTGCAAGGGGGGGGGTGTTGATGCCACCCCCCTCACCCCCTCTGTTTTTCGGGAATAACTCGCGTAAATATCAACCGATTGCGATGAAACTTTCAGTACCCTACTTATGAACAATTGGACACATATTCTGAAATTTGTAAGTTGTAGGTCACATGACCCGTGACCTTTGACCTGTTTGTCAAGGTCATGTCAGGCGCAACTGGCGTCCCGTAGTATTGTTTCTTGTAACTTGTGCAGTTTCATAATGTGTGTTGTTCAGGAGCACATGCACAGGTGTTTCCAGGTGAAAGTTGTGGTTTCCATTGAGATTGTGACCTCGATTGACCTTTTCAGAGGTCAACAGAGGTCACTGACCTCCGATGACCTCATATTACTTTTTGGGTTCTGGCAGTTTCTAGGACATTTTGTAACGCTGATTTCAAATTTGGCACCCATTTAGCATAATTATGTGCTCATTCGCGATTCTAGCTCGATTCAATTCAATTTATACGCATTTACAATTTGCTTGAATTTTGGGTCATTGACATGACCTCAGAGGTCACCTAATGACCTTAAAACCTTAGGACCTTAGGACCTTAACATCGGGTGTCAATGGCTTCCTCTCGTGACAAGCAACACGCTCGGTTTTTTTTAATCGAAGCTCTAGCCCAATTAGGGGCGAAACGCTAGGGGGGTTGTACCCCCCCCCCCCCGCACGGTCACGCACTGATCGGACGCTGCACCGGCGAGGGTTAAAGGTACTATCCCACCTTAACATTATATTTTAGTTGAGATCGCCATTTTGATGGCTTGACATTGAAATTAAGTGTGGTAGCAGTTAAAACAACCACATTGATATAATCAAAAAGATATTCAAGTTTGATTTTGACATCTGTAAAAAATAAGGCCCATGTGTATTTGAATACGGCCTCTAAACCGACAGCGTCGTCTCTATTTACCCAACTGGTAATGATAGTCGACTTGTTTTAAGGTGAACCTTGGAGATATTTGCTACGTTTGAATGGTTTGGTGATTGGTTTGTTTTGTTTTCAATGCGCCAGAATTGTCTCGAAATAATTGTGCCCATACTTTGGCAGCGTAAAGGGTTTCTGTGTAGCTCTCTAGAGCTCAATATGACGTCATCAACCCAAATATTAAAACTTAACTTTATGAAATTGAGCACTGTTTGCGAGAAACAAATGTAATAATCGTGTTCGGCAGCAATTACTTCATATTTTGCACCACAAGCGGCGTACATTTGACAACTTTTGGGAAGGTGGGACAGTCCCTTTAACCCGCGCACTGCAGGGGGTTGATTTCCGCCCCCCCCCCCCTCAGGTTTTTCAAAGATAGCGAAAAAACTGCGGCGGGCAGCGCCGCCGGGTTTTGGCACATCTGTTAGCACATCAATTGCGCACACTTTTAGAAAAAAAATATAATCTGGTCATCTCAGGTCAGGTCACCAGACCATGTCAAGTGACCCCACCTCCAAAAATGTTTGCAGTTGTGCCAAAGCCAGAGTTTTTCACCGATCAGTTTGAAACTTACAGGATGTCATGAGGGGATAAGTACTTACAATTCGTATATCTCGTAATTTTGATATCGGTGACTTAAGGGCAGGTCAATTTCGTTACCTCCCCATAATAAGTTCATGGGGAAATATACAAATGCTTCCTATGTCAAGGATATGCATGATATTAGTCCAATTACTTCTGGATGATGTTAGTATGGGATATTCTTGATGATCCGAGTGTAATTTTTGTTCAGTGACCCCTATTGGGTCATTTGAGGTCATGCGAGGTCACCATCACTTTTTTGTCAATAACTCCGACATAATGAATATAGAGAAGTAAAACAGACATCAATGTGTTTGTCTCGTCGAGATACGTCTTCCCATATGCACATTGGGTACTTGGGTCTATTTACTTGGGTCACCACTTGACCTGAGGTCAAATTGTTAAGTTGACTTAAGAAGGTCACCATATATATCATTCGAAGCGCCTTGACAATATAAACACAATGGCGTAAACAGTTTTCCGTTATCTTTATTAAGTAAAAAGTTAATAGAAAAAAAAAACGATTTAGCAAAACAAAACGGCATTTTTTTTCCTTTTTGACCTCTGGAGCCTCAAATATTGACCTGAGATCAAATCTGAGGACACCTAAGCGATTGTAAATTTCACTGGCTGGCGTTTGTTTTTTCCGTTTGTTTCTAACTAGCATCGTTTCTGAGATATATGGGAATTTCTGGAGCGATGTCTTAAAACAGGAAAACTGGAAAATTTGACCTTTGATGACCTCTGGTGACCTCAATTTTGACCTGACCTAAAAGAACACTGAAATAATTTCGATAGAACATGTATGAAGCTATCAAATGCCTTTTTCCGCTTCTCGCTACGTAGCGTAGTATTCGAGATCTCAGGGGGGGGGGGGCGGAAATCAACCCCCTCCCCTGCAGTTCGTGTTCGGCGCAAAGCCCAGTGCGCGGGTTAAGGAGGAAACTGTCATAAGTATGCATTTATGTGATTAGGTAGGACACCGTGTTCCTACCGTAAGTTATCCGTTGGTTCCGGGCAATGCATTAGTTGTATCGGACAACAATGTGACTCCTGCATCACAGTCCGGCGCCTCCTCGCCACTGACTCCCCTGACTGACCTGACCTCCCTCCCCCGGCCGGCCGTCAGGAGACGGAGGGCGAGACAGAGGCTCTGAAAACGACCACCGAGCGCGCGTTCACCTGCTACGAGCGGTCGCTGCGGCACGGCAGTCTGCTGGAGTTCCTGGCTCTGCGCTCGACCTACGCCGTGTCCCTACAACTGGCCGTCACCGCCAACCGGAGACAGGATGCGCAGAGTCTGGCGGCGCTGCGGCGGAGAGTCGGAGACCTGACCGGCACGCCGGTGATCACCCTGCCGCCCCTCTTCGAACGTGAGTCATCAGCGGGGGAGGGGAGGCGAGGTACTGGTGCAGTGGGGGGGAGGGGGGTAGAACGTGAGTCATCAGCGGGGGAGGGGATGCGAGGTACTGGTGCAGTGGGGGGGGGGGGGGGGGGGTAGAACGTGAGTCATCAGCGGGGGAGGGGAGGCGAGGTGCTGGTGGAGTGGGGGGGGGGGGGAGGGAGTGAGGTGCCGGCAGGGTGGGAGGTGAGGCGCCGGCAGGGTGAGAGGGGAGGTGTCGGCAGGGTGGGAGGGGAGGTGTCGGCAGGGTGGGAGGTGAGGTGTCGGCAGGGTGAGAGGTGAGGTGCCGGCAGGATGATAGGGGAGGTGAGGTGCCGGCATGGTGGGAGGGGAGGTGAGGTGCCGGCAGGGTGGGAGGCGAGGTGCCGGCAGGGTGGGAGGGGAGGTACCGGCAGTGCCGGCAGTGCCGGCAGGGTGCGAGGGGAGGTACCGGCAGAGTGGGAGGGGGAGGGGAGGGGAGGTGCCGGCAGGATGGGAGGGGAGGTGCCGGCCGGCAGGGTGGGAGGTGAGGTGCCGGCAGGGTGGGAGGGGAGGTGCCGGCAGGGTGGGAGGGGAGGTGCCGGCAGGGTGGGAGGGGAGGTGCCGGCAGGGTGGGAGGTGAGGTGCCGGCAGGGTGAGAGGGGGAGGGGTGCCGGCACCTCTGGAGGTGAGGTGCCGGCAGGGTGAGAGGGGAGGTACCGGCAGGGTGGGAGAGGTGAGGTGCCGGCAGGGGGAGAGGGGGAGGGGTGCCGGCACCTCTGGAGGTGAGGTGCCGGCAGGGTGAGAGGGGAGGTACCGGCAGGGTGGGAGAGGTGAGGTGCCGGCAGGGGGAGGGGTGCCGGCACCTCTGGAGGTGAGGTGCCGGCAGGGTGAGAGGGGAGGTACCGGCAGGGTGGGAGAGGTGAGGTGCCGGCAGGGGGAGAGGGGGAGGGGTGCCGGCACCTCTGGAGGTGAGGTGCCGGCAGGGTGGGAGAGGTGAGGTGCCGCCAGGGGGAGGGAGTGCCGGATTACATTGTCTCCGTCACTATGGTAGCTTCAGGCGCGTACCATAGTGACGGAGCTGTCTTGTGGGATATTCAGTGGATAATTATGTGAACAGTAGTTAATTAACCGCGTACATTGTATCGTAAGTGCCTGACAGTGTCACCAGCGTTTGTCCCGTCCTGATTCTCTCAGTACCGTGCAACACAGCCCGCTCCGCTTCCGGCTGGTCTGCTGTGTTTGTGCGTGTGCATCCGTCTGTGTATCATACATGCGTGTCCTGCGCCACTTGTGTATCCTGCGCCACATGTGTATCCCGCGCCACGTGTGTATCCCGCGCCGTCTGACGGTGCGTCGCGTGTGTCTTCAGTGCGCAGCCGGGCGGCGCGGGAGCACGCCCTGCCGATGGAGTGGATGGTGCGGCTGCAGCACCTGCGGCGTGTACTGCTCTCCACCTCGCGCCCGCTGCTGCTCGACCCGACGCTGGTCCGTCTCGACTACCAGCTGGGGTGCACCGCCGACCAGCTGCCCGACCTGCCGACCTTCGACGGACCACAGGTCAGCGGCGGGGCGGGAGCGGTGATGAGGGATGGGGTGGAGGGAGGTGGAGGGTGGTGGACAGAGCTGGACAGAGCGACGAAGAAAGGCAGAGAAAGGTGGAAAGGTGAACAGAGAGACAGAGGGATGAACGGAGGAAGGTGGACAGGGAGGAGGGTAGAGTAGACCCCATAGACGTGTTTTCGCTGATGGGCCGTGCAGCTTCCACTGCTGTCGACTGTCGACTGACTGTCGACTGACTGTCGACTGACTGTCGACTGACTGTCGACTGACTGTCGACTGACTGTCGACTGACTGTCGACTGACTGTCGACTGACTGTCGACTGACTGTCGACTGACTGTCGACTGACTGTCGACTGACTGTCGACTGACTGTCGACTGACTGTCGACTGACTGTCGACTGACTGTCGACTGACTGTCGACTGACTGTCGACTGACTGTCGACTGACTGTCGACTGACTGTCGACTGACTGTCGACTGACTGTCGACTGACTGTCGACTGACTGTCGACTGACTGTCGACTGACTGTCGACTGACTGTTTTGACTGACTGTCGACTGACTGTCGACTGACTGTCGACTGACTGTCGACTGACTGTTTTGACTGACTGTCGACTGACTGTCGACTGACTGTCGACTGACTGTCGACTGACTGTCGACTGACTGTCGACTGACTGTCGACTGACTGTCGACTGACTGTCGACTGACTGTCGACTGACTGTCGACTGACTGTCGACTGACTGTCGACTGACTGTCGACTGACTGTCGACTGACTGTCGACTGACTGTCGACTGACTGTCGACTGACTGTCGACTGACTGTCGACTGACTGTCGACTGACTGTCGACTGACTGTCGACTGACTGTCGACTGACTGTCGACTGACTGTCGACTGACTGTCGACTGACTGTCGACTGACTGTCGACTGACTGTCGACTGACTGTCGACTGACTGTCGACTGACTGTCGACTGACTGTCGACTGACTGTCGACTGACTGTCGACTGACTGTCGACTGACTGTCGACTGACTGTCGACTGACTGTCGACTGACTGTCGACTGACTGTCGACTGACTGTCGACTGACTGTCGACTGACTGTCGACTGACTGTCGACTGACTGTCGACTGACTGTCGACTGACTGTCGACTGACTGTCGACTGACTGTCGACTGACTGTCGACTGACTGTCGACTGACTGTCGACTGACTGTCGACTGACTGTCGACTGACTGTCGACTGACTGTCGACTGACTGTCGACTGACTGTCGACTGACTGTCGACTGACTGTCGACTGACTGTCGACTGACTGTCGACTGACTGTCGACTGACTGTCGACTGACTGTCGACTGACTGTCGACTGACTGTCGACTGACTGTCGACTGACTGTCGACTGACTGTCGACTGACTGTCGACTGACTGTCGACTGACTGTCGACTGACTGTCGACTGACTGTCGACTGACTGTCGACTGACTGTCGACTGACTGTCGACTGACTGTCGACTGACTGTCGACTGACTGTCGACTGACTGTCGACTGACTGTCGACTGACTGTCGACTGACTGTCGACTGACTGTCGACTGACTGTCGACTGACTGTCGACTGACTGTCGACTGACTGTCGACTGACGGACCGCGTCGCTCCGTTTCAGAACATGAGCGACTCTGGCCTGTTCACGGTGGGCTGTGAGGTGGACGCCGAGGCCCTCTGTAATCACCTGTTCGACCTGGGGCAGCACGTGCTCAAGTACCAGACGGCGATGAAGACCTCCTTCTACCTCGCCCAGAACGACCATATCTTTCCCAACCGGCAATTATTCATGAAAGCCTGTGAGTGTCTGATGGTTTTCAGTGTCTCCTTAGATTCTCCGTCAGTGTTCCTTTAGACCCCCGTCAAAACGGACCTTAGATTCTCCGTCAGTCTCCGTCCCTCTGACCCCCGTCAGTGACCTCTCTGACCCCCGTCAATGACCCTTCTGACCCCGTCAGTGACCCCTCTGACCCCCGTCAGTGACCTCTCTGACCCCCGTCAATGACCCTTCTGACCCCGCCAGTGACCCCTCTGACCCCCGTCAGTGACCCCTCTGACCCCCGTCAGTGACCCCTCTGACCCCCGTCAGTGACCCCTCTGACCCCCGTCAGTGACCCCTCTGACCCCCGTCAGTGACCCCTCTGACCCGAGTGACCCCTCTGACCCCCGTCAGTGACCCCTCTGACCCCCCCCCCCCGTAAGTGAGCCCTCTGACCCCTCGGCAATGACCCCTCTGACCCCCGTCAGTGACCCTCTGACCCTGTCAGTGACCCCTCTGACCCCGTCAGTGACCCATCTGACCCCGTCAGTGACCCCCTTTAACCCTCTGACCCCGTCAGTGACCCTCTGACCCCGTCAGTTACCCCTCTGACTCCTGTCAGTGACCCCTCTGACTCCTGTCAGTGACCCCTCTGACCCCCGTCAATGACCCTTCTGACCCCGTCAGTGACCCCTCTGACCCCGTCAGTTACCCCTCTGACTCCTGTCAGTGACCCCTCTGACCCGCCGCGTCTGCCCCCGCAGCTGGTCTGTCCGGTGCCACGAAATCCCAGCCGTCTGCCTCGGATGGTGCGGACCGGGACGGTCCGGGACGCCCGAGCGACATCACTAAGTGGGCCTCCGAACACGTGGTGAAGCAGCAGCGGACCGTCCGTCGCGGCGAGAAGGAGCAGAGCAGCGACTCCGACCCGTCGACCGACAGCGCACAGGTACAGACTGACAGGACCGCACAGGTACCGACTGACAGGACCACACAGGTACCGACTGGCAGGACCGCACAGGACGTACCGACTGACAGGACCGCACAGGTACCGACTGACGACCGCACAGGTACTGACTGACAGGACCGCACAGGACGTACCGACTGACAGGACCGCACAGGTACCGACTGACAGGACCGCACAGGACATACCGGCTGACAGGACCGCACAGGTACCGACTGACAGGACCGCACAGGTACCGACTGACAGGACCGCACAGGTACAGACTGACAGGACCGCACAGGTACCGACTGACAGGACCGCACAGGACGTACCGACTGACAGGACCGTACAGGTACCGACTGACAGGACCGCACAGGACGTACCGACTGACAGGACCGCACAGGTACAGACTGACAGGGCCGCACAGGACGTACCGGCTGACAGGACCGCACAGGTACCGACTGACAGGACCGCACAGGTACCGACTGACAGGACCGCACAGGTACCGACTGACAGGACCACACAGGTACCGACTGACAGGACCGCACAGGACGTACCGACTGACAGAACCGCACAGGACGTACCGACTGACAGGACCGCACAGGTATCGACTGACAGGACCGCACAGGTACCGACTGACAGGACCGCACAGGACGTACCGACTGACAGGACCGCACAGGACGTACCGACTGACAGGACCGCACAGGACGTACCGACTGACAGGACCGCACAGGACGTACCGACTGACAGCACCGCACAGGACGTGCCGACTGACAGCACCGCACAGGACGTGCCGACTGACAGGACCGCACAGGACGTGCCGACTCAGGACCGCACAGGATGTACCGACTGACAGGACCGCACAGGACGTACCGACTGACAGGACCGCACAGGACGTACCGACTGACAGGACCGCACAGGACGTACCGACTGACAGGACCGCACAGGACGTACCGGCTGACAGGACCGCACAGGTACCGACTGACAGGACCGCACAGGACGTACCGACTGACAGGACCGCACAGGACGTACCGACTGACAGGACCGCACAGGACGTACCGACTGACAGGACCGCACAGGTACCGACTGACAGGACCGCACAGGACGTACCGGCTGACAGGACCGCAGGGATGCGACTGACAGGACCGCACAGGTATCGACTGACAGGACCGCGCAGGTGCCGACTGACAGGACCGCACAGGACGTACCGACTGACAGAACCGCACAGGTACCGGCTGACAGTACCGCACAGGTACTGACTGACAGGACCGCACAGGACGTACCAACTGACAGGACCGCACAGGACGTACCAACTGACAGGACCGCACAGGTACCGACTGACAGGACCGCACAGGTACCGACTGACAGGACCGCACAGGACGTACCGACTGACAGGACCGCACAGGACGTACCGACTGACAGGACCGCACAGGACGTACCGACTGACAGGACCGCACAGGACGTACCGACTGACAGGACCGCACAGGACGTACCGACTGACAGGACCGCACAGGTACTGACTGGCAGGACCGCACAGGACGTACCGACTGACAGGACCGCACAGGTACCGACTGACAGGACCGCACAGGTACCGACTGACAGGACCGCACAGGTACCGACTGACAGGACCGCACAGGTACCGACTGACAGGACCGCACAGGTACCGACTGACAGGACCGCACAGGACGTACCGACTGACAGGACCGCACAGGTACCGGCTGACAGACAGGACCGCACAGGTACCGACTGCCAGGACCGCACAGGTACCGACTGACAGGACCGCACAGGTACCGACTGACAGGACCGCACAGGACGTACCGACTGACAGGACCGCACAGGACGTACCGACTGACAGGACCGCACAGGACGTACCGACTGACAGGACCGCACAGGACGTACCGACTGACAGGACCGCACAGGTACCGACTGACAGGACCGCACAGGACGTACCGACTGACAGGACCGCACAGGTACCGACTGACAGGATCGCACAGGTACCGACTGACAGGACCGCACAGGACGTACCGGCTGACAGGACCGCACAGGTACCGACTGACAGGACCGCACAGGACGTACCGACCGACAGGACCGCACAGGACGTACCGACCGACAGGACCACACAGGACGTACCGACTGACAGGACCGCACAGGTACCGACTGACAGGACCGCACAGGTACCGACTGACAGGACCGCACAGGACGCACCGACTGACAGGATCGCACAGGACGTGCCGACTGACAGGACCGCACAGGACGTACCGACTGACAGGACCGCACAGGTACCGACTGACAGGACCGCACAGGACGTAGCGACTGACAGGACCGCACAGGACGTAGCGACTGACAGGACCGCACAGGACGTACCGACTGACAGGACCGCACAGGACGTACCGACTGACAGGACCGCACAGGTACCGACTGACAGGACCGCACAGGACGTACCGACTGACAGGACCGCACAGGACGTACCGACTGACAGGACCGCACAGGACGTACCGACTGTCAGGACCGCACAGGACGTACCGACTGACAGGACCGCACAGGTACTGACTGACAGGACCGCACAGGACGTACCGACTGACAGGACCGCACAGGTACCGACTGACAGGACCGCACAGGACGTACCGGCTGACAGGACCGCACAGGTACCGACTGACAGGACCGCACAGGTACCGACTGACAGGACCGCACAGGTACAGGCTGACAGGACCGCACAGGACGTACCGACTGACAGGACCGCACAGGTACCAACTGACAGGACCGCACAGGACGTACTGACTGACAGGATCGCACAGGTACCGACTGACAGGACCGCACAGGACGTACCGACTGACAGGAGCGCACAGGACGTACCGGCTGACAGGACCGCACAGGACGTACCGACTGACAGCACCGCACAGGACGTACCGACTGACAGCACCGCACAGGACGTACCGACTGACAGCACCGCACAGGACGTACCGACTGACAGCACCGCACAGGACGTACCGACTGACAGGACCGCACAGGACGTACCGACTGACAGCACCGCACAGGACGTACCGACTGACAGGACCGCACAGGACGTACCGACTGACAGGACCGCACAGGACGTACCGACTGACAGGACCGCACAGGACGTACCGGCTGACAGGACCGCACAGGTACCGACTGACAGGACCGCACAGGACGTACCGACTGACAGGACCGCACAGGACGTACCGGCTGACAGGACCGCAGGGATGCGACTGACAGGACCGCACAGGTATCGACTGACAGGACCGCACAGGACGTACCGACTGACAGGACCGCACAGGACGTACCGACTGACAGGACCGCACAGGACGTACCGGCTGACAGGACCGCACAGGTACCGACTGACAGGACCGCACAGGACGTACCGACTGACAGGACCGCACAGGACGTACCGACTGACAGGACCGCACAGGACGTACCGGCTGACAGGACCGCAGGGATGCGACTGACAGGACCGCACAGGACGTACCGGCTGACAGGACCGCAGGGATGCGACTGACAGGACCGCACAGGTATCGACTGACAGGACCGCACAGGACGTACCGACTGACAGGACCGCACAGGTGTCGACTGACAGGACCGCACAGGACGTACCGACTGACAGGACCGCAGGGATGCGACTGTGCTTGTGTGTGGAGTGAAGAAAGTGGATCGTGTTTTGACGTCTAGTTTTGTCATGACAAGGTAAAGCCCGATTCCCACCGCCACCGGTCAAAAGCGGACAGGGCAAGAACGGACAGGAAAGTTTGTGATTTGAGATTTCTCCAAAAGTTGAATGATGAAAGTTGATCTGGTAACAATGTCACCATCTGGTAACAACGGAAAAGTCAGCTGACAACAGAAGTGTTTTGATTCGCGGGGGCGATGACGCGTGACGTCGCCCGGCTGACCAATCAGTGCAGCGCCGCGGCGCCAGCGGCCTGCGGCGGGGAGGCGCGGGGTTCAAGCGCCATTCGCTCGCTGACCACTGCCTGCGTTGCTGCGTCGGCCTGCGCTCCCGCTCAATACCGCCCGGGCCCCGTGTACATGGAAAGAATGGAAGGAAACACAAAAAAATAGGTTAAATGTGAATCTTAAGTGCAAGGGTCATGGCCCATCCGCCCCCCCCCGGGCCCATGACCCCCCCCCCCCCCGGGCCCATCCGCCCCCCCCCCCCCGAGCCCTCTTCCTACGCCTATGCATTATCTGACAATGTTATTTTGGGAGAGGAAAATTGCACTTGAATCTTGGAGTTGAGAGAGGAAACTTATTCCTGTTTGGATATCATTTCCCATTAGCAACCAGAACTTGTGGACGCTGACCAGGTACCCACCCACCTACCATATAGCCATTCATCGCGCCAATACCTATCCCAATCGAAACACACAGCCTGAAATGGCATGTTTCATCACCCAAAACCACACAATACATGCATAAAGTGCTACAATATTGCTATAGCTCAACCCAGATAATTTCAAACTTATTACCTATGTATAATACATACATTCCTGCTCCAACACTACCAGTGCGCCAGATCCGAACAAGAAAGTTCAACACTGCTCAACTTTTGTCCGTTCCTGGCCGTTTGCCACAAAGTTCAAGATTTCCACCGCATTCGCGGCAGAAAATACGCCGACGTTTCTCGGTTCCAACCGCAACAGGATAGGAACGGAAAATAGCCAGCTGATTGCGGCCGTTTGTGCAGACTTTTGTACTTTCCTATCCTGTCCTGTGGCGGTGGGAACCGGGCTAAGGTTAAGTATGGATGTTGGTCGCAAACGCTCACCATGCGTGGAGTATAGCATGGAGTATAACATGTGATTAATGCAAGGCGTCATTTGTAAAGGAGGAAGGCGTAACCCGTGGCTTTCGTCTGGGTTCATGCCAGGACAAAATATGTCGGAATTGTATTCAGTTGTATTTTCATGTGTTCAAAATGTGTTGGGAATTCTGACTTCTCGTCCCTATAGCCATAATCGATTTCGATCTACATAATCGAGTTTCCACAACCGTCTCAATGTTGATTCACGAAGTAGACGCAAGCGAAACTAATTATGTATCGTGGTTTTTCATGGCATCGGGGTTTTTCAAGGCTCTGCTCTCGGTCCGCTGCTCTATTGCATCTTTGCCAACGACCTGAGTCTGTATGCCGAAGGCTCAGTGATCGTTCAGTACGCCGACGAACTCAAATTTTGATTAGCGGCAAAAAATCTGAATTCAAAAAAGTTGTCGCTCAAATGGAACGTACCTTGGCCTCTCTTGATGTTTGGTTCCGCGCCAGCGGACTGAAAGTAAACGCCGGAAAGACTCAGCTGATGCTTTTGGGAAGTGCTCAAAATGTACAAGTCCCCAGCTTCACGGTGAAATTTCGCGATCATGATCTCATCCCCGTTTCGGAAGCAAAAAAACTTGGTTTACTCTTTGATCGCACTCTCAGCTGGGACAACCACGTATCTGCAGTCACTAGGCACTGCGTTGTCACTCTCATCGGTCTATCACATCTTAGGAGCTACCTGCCACTCTCTGTTGTCTCCGCCCTGGTCAGCGCCTTGGTTCTCTCACAGATCCGTTACTGTATATCAGTGTACGGCAATGGTACACAGAAAACTTATCCTGAATCCAAAAAAATATTAACTATGCAGCAAAAGTTATTTTCGGCCTAAAAAAAATGATCATGTATCGGATCTGTTAGAGAAACTCGGTTGGTTCAGTGCTGGCGACCTGGTGCAGTACCACACACTGTGCCTGGTACATAAGGCACGCCGCCTGGGCGAGCCGGAGGCGCTGGCCAGCGGCCTCGTCCGCTTGTCGGACACCCGTGACCGTCACACTAGGCAGGACGGTAGTCTGTATGTGCCCAGGTCGCGAACGGAGATGGGCCGCCGGCGCTTCCTTAGCCGTGCGCCGCAGCAGTACAACCATATGCCACCGGACCTGACACGGCTCCCGGTACCCGTGTTCAGCAGACACCTCAGGCGCCACCTGTGCCGGGACCTGGTCTGAGAACCTGTTCTGCCGGCGTTGAGCTTGTCTTCTTATATCTTATACGACAGGCATGTATGGAATTTGTGCGTGTGTGTCTGTTTGTGAGCATGTTTTGGACCACCCTCCTCGTATGTTTTATCTTTTTGACGAGAGGCCGTAAGAGCCACAAGTTTATTGTGGATGGTTTCAATATATGTATATGTGTATGTCTATCGTGGAAGTATCATATGGATCATATGGACATCATTGGCTCGGACAAACTGCCTTATCTTGAAATATTGTTACGATATAACGTTACAGGCTTGTCAACAAAATGGTATGGACGTGGAGACTACGCCCAAAACGGCGTTTGATTAGGTTGAAAGTCGATCACGCAAATATTGATTTGTGTTCAGCTGTTTGTGAATCTTATTTTTCGAACTTAAACGTGTATTACTATCCCCCAATGCGCATCATAGCCTTGGCAGGAGTAAATTATTATCATTCTGTGTTGTTTCCCAGCTTAATGCAGCTATTTCTGGACACCTTCAAACAGTACGTATCTACGGATGTAGCCGGTCCGATGTGTTGTTTTTTGCTGCCATGGCAACCGGCGGGTACTTCCGATTGACGTTTTGTTTTTGTCTGCGTCAAATTACTGTCACGTGTGGTCGAATGGTCAGGGTCGCTCTTTTTGAGTCATGGATGTGCAGGGGTGTCACTCACAAGGTATTGGATTGTGTGTACCCTCCTTGGAAACCTAAGTACATTTATTCATATCTAATGATCTGCCATCATCATCATCATCATCATCATCATCATCATCATCATCGTGTTTTGTGTTTTCTTATGACCTCCACAGTGTGGCTTTTCAGGTCACGACAAAACACATCGCAGTAGCCAGTAGTTCAGTACATATAACACATCGTACGGGAAACGGTACGGTAATGCTGGTACGACCCCCCCCCCCCCTAGCGTTTCGCCCCTAATTGAGCTAGAGCTTCGCGCCAAAGACGAGCGTGTTGCTTGTGACAAGAGGAACCGCTGATACCCGATTTTAAGGTCTTAGGTCATTATGTGACCTCTGAGGTCATGTCAATGACCCAAAAGTCATCAACATTATAAATGCGTATAAATTTAATTTTATCGAGCTAGAATCGTGAATGAGCATATCACAATGCTTAATGGGTGCCAAATTCGTAATCAGCGTCACAAAATGTCCTAAAAACTGCCAAATTCCAAAAAGGTCAGGTCAGGTCATCTGAGGTCAATGACCTCAGTTGACCTCCGAAAAGGTCAATCGAGGTCACAATCTCAGTGGAAACCGCAACTGTCACCTGGAAACACCTGTGCATATGCTCCTGAACAACAAACACTCGAAAACTGCACAAGTTACAAGCATCGATACTGCGGGACGCCAGTTGCGCCTGACATGACCTTGAGAAACAGGTCATAGTTCAAGCCAGCGGTGGAGTTCGGACACCTTGGACCGAAGCCACTCCGTATTTCATGACACCATTGTCAAGTGGCTTCTCTATCGACGGTTGCGACGATGGCGACGGTTATTGGCGCGTCTCCGGCCGTTCCCTGGGCGCCCCACAGGTGGCGCGCCTCCTCCGTTGGCGCTAAGCTCTCGCGCGCGGCTCCGGGCCCGCTGGTGGCATCCGCTGCCCAGGGCGATAGATGAGGTGCGAAGCAGCCTCGGTCACGGCGGGAGGGCCGCGGCCAGGTACCCCCTCGGAGAGGGCACAGTTGGAGCCCGTTTGGAAACCGCGGCCGGCTGCAGACCGGTCGCTACGGGCCTTTCGGTTCACACCTCCCACCGTGGCGCCCGAAGATGCCTGAAGGCGGGCTCCTCCAGGAGGCCGTCTGCTCTCCTCGGCACCTCCAGTGAGCGGAGAGGTCGAAACGGCGGTGTTTCGGTATGTTTTCTTCCCGAGTCCCACGTCACTCTTGCTCCCTGATATGCTGTCTTTCGTCAAATCTCACACCGCCGTATGTCTGTCTGTCTGCGTTACACAGGAGAAGAAGAGCGAAACTCAGCTGGCGACCATCGAGCGACTCAGCCGGGAGCTGGAGGGTCTACTGCTCTCCGCTGATCACCTAAAGGACATTCCCGAGGTAGGTGATGACGCAGAGCAGTCTCTACACTATTAACACGCTCACGGCCGGGAGTCTGCGCCAACTACGAACGACCGGGGGGGGGGGGGGATTTCAGCCCCCCCCCCCCCCCCCTCAGGTTTTTCAAAGATAGCGAAAAACGGCGGCGCGCAGCGCCGCCGGGTTTTGATACACCTGTTAGGACATCAATTGCGCACACTTTGAGAGAAAAAATATGCTCGGATCATCTCAGGTCAGGTCACCAGACCAGGTCAAGTGAACCCACCACCAATTTTGTTTTGCAGTTGTGCCAAAGCCATAGTTTTTCACCGATCAGGTTGAAACTTACAGGATGTCATGAGGGCATCAGTACTTACAATTCGTATAACTCGGAATTTTGATATCGGTGACCTAAGGTCAGGTCAATTTCGTAACCTATCCATAATAAGTTAATGGGGAAATATACAAATGCTTCCTATTGCAAGGATATGCATGGTACTAGTCCAATTACTTCTGGATCATGTTATTATAGGATATTCTTGATGATCCAAGTGTAAGTTTTGTTCAGTGACCCCTATTGGGTCATTTGAGGTCATGCGAGGTCACCATCACCTTTTTGTCAATAACTCTCGACATAATGAAGATAGAGAAGTAAAACAGACATCAATGTGTTTGTCTCGTCGAGACACGTCTTCCCATATGCAACATGCCCTACTTGGGTCACCACTTGACCTTGACCTTAGGTAAAATTGTTAAGTTGACTTAACAAGGTCACCATATATATCATTCAAAGCGCCTTGACAAGATAAACACAATGGCGTAAACAGTTTTCCGTTATCTTTATTAAGTAAAAAGTTAATAGCAAAACACGATTTAGCACAAAAAAAACTGCATTTTTTTTTCTTTTTGACCTCTGGAGCCTCAAATGTTGACCCGAGATCAAATCTGAGGACACCTCAGCGATTACAAATTTCACTGGCTGGCGTTTGCTTTTTTCCGTTTGTTTCTAACTATCATCGTTTCTGAGATATATGGGAATTTCTGGAGCGATGTCCTAAAACAGGAAAAACTGGAAAATTTGACCTTTGATGACCTCTGGTGACCTCAATTTTGACCTGACTTAAAAAAGCACTGAAATACTTTCGATAGAACATGTATGAAGCTATCAAATGCCTTTTTCCGCTTCTCGCTACGTTGCGTAGTTTTCGAGATCTCAGGGGGGGGGGGGGCGGAAATCAACCTGCAGTTCGTGTTCGGCGCCAAGCCCCTGCAGTGCGCGGGTTAACACGCTCAAGGCCGGGGGTCTGCGCCAACTACGAACGGCCGGGGGTCTGCGCCAACTACGAACGGCCGGGGGTCTGCGCCAACTACGAACGGCCGGGGGTCTGCGCCAACTACGAACGGCCGGGGGTCTGCGCCAACTACGAACGGCCGGGGGTCTGCGCCAACTACGAACGGCCGGGGGTCTGCGCCAACTACGAACGGCCGGGGGTCTGCGCCAACTACGAACGGCCGGGGGTCTGCGCCAACTATGAACGGCCGGGGGTCTGCGCCAACTACGAACGGCCGGGGGTCTGCGCCAACTACGAACGGCCGGGGGTCTGCGCCAACTACGAACGGCCGGGGGTCTGCGCCAACTACGAACGGCCGGGGGTCTGCGCCAACTACGAACGGCCGGGGGTCTGCGCCAACTACGAACGGCCGGGGGTCTGCGCCAACTACGAACGGCCGGGGGTCTGCGCCAACTATGAACGGCCGGGGGTCTGCGCCAACTACGAACGGCCGGGGGTCTGCGCCAACTACGAACGGCCGGGGGTCTGCGCCAACTACGAACGGCCGGGGGTCTGCGCCAACTACGAACGGCCGGGGGTCTGCGCCAACTACGAACGGCCGGGGGTCTGCGCCAACTACGAACGGCCGGGGGTCTGCGCCAACTACGAACGGCCGGGGGTCTGCGCCAACTACGAACGGCCGGGGGTCTGCGCCAACTACGAACGGCCGGGGGTCTGCGCCAACTACGAACGGCCGGGGGTCTGCGCCAACTACGAACGGCCGGGGGTCTGCGCCAACTACGAACGGCCGGGGGTCTGCGCCAACTACGAACGGCCGGGGGTCTGCGCCAACTACGAACGGCCGGGGGTCTGCGCCAACTACGAACGGCCGGGGGTCTGCGCCAACTACGAACGGCCGGGGGTCTGCGCCAACTACGAACGGCCGGGGGGGGGGGGTGATTTCAGCCCCTCCCCCCGGAAGATCTAAAAAACAAGCAACGTGGCGACAAGCAGAAAACGGCGTTAGATAGCTCGAGAAAAGCTGTATCGAAAATATGACCCTCAGGAGCCGCAGGAGCCGTCACCGTGACCCCTGACTGACTCCTCTGACCCTCAGGAGCCGCTGGAGCCGGCACTGCTGGAGCGGGCCGGCCGCCGGGCGGAGCGGCTGTCGGACGGGGTACAGCGGCTGTCGGACGGAGCGCTCAGGGCCTCGGCCGGCCGACTGATCGGCTCTGTGCAGCGCGCTGTGGCCCCGCCGCAGCCGGGCAGACGCGGCCGCCGCAAGGCCAGGGCCATCGCCGGTGAGTGCTGACGGGTGGCGTTGGATCGGGAGCAGTGACGGGTCTGATGAGAGAGCATTGGTGCACAGCTGGTTTGACGAAGGATACACCGGTGGGTTGCCTCATAGATACGACTGAGCCTGCGCTCGATATTCTCAAGGCGTGTACCGTTTGTAGGGCTCATTTAGGCTCTTGGACGCACAGCGGTTAAGCTAACTTTACGTTGCGCTAATTTTAGAGATAGCACCCAAGCCTCAAATCATATTGCATTTCTGGGTGTTTTCTCGCCATTTCTTTGCGTATTGTTCATTTGTGAAAATGTTTCTCTATGCCTGTGTTTCTCTATGTCTGTGTCTGTGTTGAGTGCTCCGTATCAGTATGTGACGTCATGTGTCGGTGCCGGCAGGATCGGACATGTCTGTCGTGGACACGTGTCTGTCCATGCTGTCCTCGGTGCTCTCCCAGCACGGTCTGGCCGTCACCGAGGACTCCTCGGCGCCTGAATCTGAGTCAGAGTCGGAGTCTGAGGCGGCGGGGGCGGCGGCGGCTCTGCGAGTCTGCAGTTTCTGTGACCGCCGCGAGAAGACACCGGGCACGTTCGAGCTCTGCTCGCTGTGTGTAACAGAGGGCGAGTCGGAGCCGCGCGCCTACTGTGGCAAGGAGTGTCAGACAGACGACTGGGAGGTCGGCCACTGGGAGGATCATAACTGAGGCCCTGGGAGGATCACAACTGAGGCCCTGGGAGGATCATAACTGAGGCCACTGGGAGGATCATAACTGAGGCCCTGGGAGGATCATAACTGAGGCCCTGGGAGGATCATAACTGAGGCCCTGGGATAACTGAGGCCCTGGGAGGAGCATAGCTGGGTTGGGAGCGGGGCAGGCGGCCCGGCCCCGATGGGCCGACCAGACATCACACACATCGAGTCAATAACCCCCGCTTATTTGTATTAAGTGCTGCTGCTGTTTATACGCCTAGAATGGTCTTGCTTTTTCGGTTGCCGTTCGTTTTTTTTTCGGTTTTAGTTTCTGTTCGGGTTTTCGGGTACTTTTAGGTTACCGGCACAGCAAGGTATGATCGTGATCGTGTGTTGTTCCGCGCATCCGCTTTATTAATTATGCACAGTCTGATTGATTCCAGTGTCATTGCGAGCGGGTATTATCGGTGCGCGTCTGTGGGGCTCTAATGTGTGTTAATCAAGTGAGCCAATGCAAATGATGCTCACCGATACATCGTTGTCCCGAGGCCAGTCTGTGATCTTGGGCCAGGACCTGGCAACAGGCTATGGGTGTATAAAACCGCTGATTGCTTCTCTGTGTCGTGAAGTGTTTGCCCACGTTTTAAAAGGTAACACCACTTCATAACCGTTCTGATTTCGTTTCCTTTCCACGTGAGTATTCCAGAATGGCGTCCAATGCTGTTTAACGACCCAATCATACCCAAGTGCGGAATTCGCAGATTGCGGCTAACGCTACACTTTCGCGGTAGCCTTTTGCGTGCCTTAGACTGTGCACTGTGCAGCGCGGATGCCGACTTTGCTGCGTTGTCCTCCAAGTGCGAGATGAGCCAACGGGCTGCCCTCGTGATCGCGATGGATGCCCGTCAACGTTCTGTGATCGAAGAGCTCGAAAGTGATTTGTTTCAGTGTGAGAGAAATTGATACTTACACGTTGCCGTCGAATGCGGTGAGTGCTGGCCAATGGTTGTGAATCAAGAATATACTTTTGAGTAATACTGCCGTGCCTATCGTTGCCGTTGGATGTCTGTTGCGTGTGAGCTAAGGTTGCGTAGTGGAAGGCGTCCTTAAAGGGAAATAATGACCTTTTTCCACTAAAATGGAGTTAGCACTTGAAATCGCCAGACGAGATCAAAATATATTGTAAATTCATCACATTTTGCATGAAAACTTTCCTACCGAAAGATATTTCAAGTTAAAGTTGATAAGCGTTCCACACTTTTAACGACCGGTACTTGCACTATTTCTGACCTTTTGTCAAGTACTTTTGGTCCTCATGAAACTGCGGGCTTTTCCCGTATTATTTTGTTACGCAATGGAGTGGAAAATATATTGTGCGTTCTGCTTGTTGTGATTATATGCCCGGCGATCTTCTAAAACTAACAGCGATTGGAAAAAGTGGCAATAAAATCGGAAGCTCATCGATGCACATCAACGCGGCATAGTTAGTGGTTGCGACCCTCAATTTTTGCAATTCGATTAATTTGTTTTCAACATTAGGAGTTGTGTATAGTTTGTCTGTGGCTTTATATAACACTATGCTTTATTTTATCATGAAAAATAATAATTTTTCCCAAAAAAAACTAACGAACAATAACACAAAACTGGCAATTAAATCAGAAGCTCATCGATGCACATCGACGGCGACCTATTTAGCGTCGGCGATTTGTTTACAAAGTCATTGTCATGCTTCTCGGCGCACTTGGCGAGTTGTTCCTGATTAGTATACCCAAGTCCCGTAGCAGGCTTTGTTAATGACGTCATTGGTGCCATTCTTGTGTAGCATTGCAAAATATATCTGATTTCGAGTTGAAAGCTAATTAAAGACTTATTCAAATGATTGTTTTTAAGTTTGAATTTTCTTGTTAATCATTATTAAAGGTATGTTATCACTGTATTTCATAGTAGTTGACACTTCAGAAACTTGTGACGAAATAATATTGTATCCAATATGCATTTCCCTCACCTTTTGCCATTGTGGCGCAGTGCCGAGTGCTTTGCGAATACTAGCTTGCCTGGGGTTCAATTCATTCCGCTCTTATTTTATTCGAGTTGGTATAGTTTGCATGTTGTTGTTATTCATGACTTATACTGATAGTCAGTCATGCATCACGGATGCTTCACGGCTTGCTTCACGGATCAGAGCGCTGCTCGAACGCACGCTAGTAGCGCTTTCGTTCTCCATGGCAACCAGGCGTGAGCCAATGAAAAGCCAGAACGTATTCCCTTTCTGGCTTTTGATTGGCTGACGCCTGGTTGCCATGGAGAACGAAAGCGCTACTAGCGGGTGTCCGAGCAGCGCTCAGTTTGATCGGAAATGTCACAGAGGCTCCACAAATGCCGCACTCGATGTTAACAATGGTAGGGAAGGACGAATTTGTCAATGACCTTCATGATGTACACAAGGTACTTGTTTTGTATTTCTTCCAAACTTACAACTTTGAATTTGGGAATAATTTTATTTAATTCTTAAATTTAAATAAAATAATTTTAAAAATATAACGGGAGCCTAAGAAATTGTTGATAACAAAATCAAAAGGTCATTATTTCCCTTTAAAGGGAATAGTACATCTTTAACATTAGTTTTTAACTGAGATAGCCAGATTGTCGGGAGTACTGAGAAATCTCCAAATCTGACATTTTTCCTTCCAAAACGACCTAATTGCTGAGTTTCAACGCAAACACCGTCGGGTATATTTGGTCATATTTTAAAGGGACAAATCTTGTGACGTTTCGCATATGTCATTAGTATTCCTACCGCACTTTGTTTTCGCCAGGGTAATAGAACAACGTTTTCGCTATTTGGACCGGCTGCCACCGAAACGCATCATGTGTTCATGAGCTAGAAATATTATTGGCCATAACTTTGTCAATTTTCATTGGATTTCCAATTGAAAATAATACCGACACTGGTCTTAAAAAGGCACCTTTGAAGGGTGGCTCGTACCGGTAGCTGCAATATTATCCGCAATAGAAGCACATGTGACATGCACATGTAACTGCGATACATTTGGGATACATTCTGCCTGTGGTTTCAGTTTTAAGTAATTACCTCTTGTCAATTGTGAACCGATTTCCAATTGAAAATTACCGATAGATGCTTAGTGATAAGACGCATTTGTTGATTGGCGGCTGGTCGGTGTTCATGCAATATATTGATTCAATTTTGACAAAGTTCGTTTATTGTTTACGTTGAAGTGCCGCTTAGCTCGAAATATGATTGGCTATAACTTTGTCAATTTTCATTGGATTTCCAATTGAAAATAATGTCCACACTCGTCTTGAAAGGGCACACCTTTTGATGGGTGGCTAGTACTGGTAGCTGCAATATTTATTTACATCCACCACATACCGATGAACACATATAAACACATTTGTGGGTAGGTATATCACATTTATTTATGCACAAGAAGAACATTATGATGTGTTCACGCAACGCCACTCCAACTCTACTCATACAAGGCCATAGTGTAAACACTAGTGCTAACCGTCCGCTCCGCTGGGCGATTACTGGTGTCAAGTGGTGGTGCAAGCCAGTGATAGGCAATCAGGGATTGATAACCCGTACTACCCGTGACACCTGTCGTACTTATAATACCTTTTTGTACCCGTCATACACCCGAAGTACCCGTCAAAAACCTACGGTGCCCGACATGCACCCGTAGTACCCGTTGTGCCCCTGTGGAACACGGGATAACCTCGTTATAGCCGGCACTCACCCATTATACCCGTGGAACACCTATGGCACCCGTTAAACCCGTGAACCCCCCGGCTTAGCGTGTATGTTCGTTGATATATGCCGTACCGTATGTCGATGACCTTTGTTTCGCAGTGATTCCGTGGTTGCTTCTCATTGGTTGTGGCACTGTATTATCCGTGGTCGGATCTGATTGGCTTTCGACTGGAGTGAAGCGATGTAAAACTCGTATCAGTAAACTGTTTTTTTTTTAACGGAAAAACATTTCTTGACACCTTCTATGTTAGTTACAGCACAAACCTTCGCCCAAAACTGCACAACCTAAAACTGTCTGTAACTATCGTATCAAACGGAGATGTACGAATTATACACCCACTGACCTACTGACTGCCGTCCGGCCGTTCCCACACTGTGGTGGCGCCACCACTAACTCACCAGCCCTGGGGTGCAAAACATCGCGGCGCGCCATAGGGACCAATGTATAAATTACAAATTTGAACGGCGTCCTGACTGGGCTACGCTTGGAAAAAGTGGTGCAAAGTAGCATCATATTATTCGCTGGAGATTCTAGATTGAGCCAAAACGAGTTATAAGGTTCCACCTGGGCATGTAATTTCTGGAGAGCAGCTGACATGATCGGTTACCATGACCTTATTTGGGATGTAGCAACCACGTTATACCGTTCACTTTCCGTTGCAAATGCGATCTAAGCTTTTTAATATATGAAGTATATGAAGCTTAGATCGCATTTGCAACGGAAAGTGAACGGTATAACGTGTTTTTTACACCCCAAATAAGGCCATGGTAACCGATCATGTCAGCTGCTCTCCAGAAATTCCATGACCAGGTGGAACCTTATAATTCGTTTGGGCTCAATCTAGGATCTCCAACGAATAATATGATGCTACTTTGCACCACTTTTTCCAAGCGTAGCCCAGTCAGGGCTCTGTTAAGATTTGCCATTTATACATTGGCCCCTATGGCGCCCGCGATGTTTTGCCCCCCAGGACGGCTGACGCCACCACACAGTGTGGGAACCTCCGGCGTATGTGACGCGCGAGTTGGCTGTCTAGGTAGTATATTGATGTCAGTGTATACATAGATATCTTATATACATTGAGGCCCTACACTTTAAATCGCGGCGTTTCATTGGAGGAATTCAAGCAAGAAATATGAGTCTAAATATTGTGCGGCATTGTCAGCGACCTCTTTCACAAAGACGACTTTTCTATGTTTTGTATGTATTTTCTGAGAGATTGGTCATTGTTTTTCTAAGAGAGGTCCCCAGAGAAACAATGGACACGATTGAACATTTTTATTTTGGTTGTAGACAATCATTTGGCGCATTGCCTGTTAGCAATTCCCAAGTTTGCCGTGGATATTAACAAACATAAAACAGAGTACGTGTTTTGTTTATAAGATGTTAGGCTTTTATGTATATGAGCAATACCAGGCGGGATAAGTGATACATTTGATATGACATAAAGCCGACTCATATGTTGTGGATGCTTTCTCAATTCTTACCTTTTGTGTATTTACTTTTGTGTGTGTGTGTGTGTGTGTGTGTGTGTGTGTGTGTGTGTGTGTGTGTGTGTGCGTGCGTGCGTGCGTGCGTGCGTGCGTGCGTGCGGGCGCGGGCGCGGGCGCGGGCGCGGGCGCGGGCGCGGGCGCGGGCGCGGGCGCGGGCGCGGGCGCGGGCGCGGGCGCGGGCGCGTGCGCGTGCGCGTGCGCGTGCGCGTGCGCGTGCGTGCATGCATGCATGCATGCATGCATGCATGGGCCCGGGAACGATTTTAAAGTTGGGGGGGGGGGGGGGGCGAAACAATTTTTTTTTGCGCAATCTCACTTCTCATCTTGGTGCACCTTTTCGTTCTCAAATTTTCCTCATTAGAAAACCGACACGGTTCGAAAGCTCATCAAAAACCACTTTGAAACTATTTTAACATGTTTTGGTTCAGGTCAATATTGAGGTCACCAAAGGTCAGATTTGCCAGTTTTAGGACTTTTCTCCAGAAACCCCAAAATATCTCGGGAACTATGATAGATAGGAACAAACGGAAAGAAGTAATCGAAAGCTGTTGAAATATTAAATCATACAGTGTCATCACATTTTACCTCAGGTTAAGGCTCCAGAGTTAAGGCTCCAGAGGTCATCAAATGTCAAAAGGGTTATTTTTTGGCAAAACGTTCGGAAATAACTGTTTACCTAATACAGATACGGCAATAATTTTGACGCCTTTTTTGGCAAAACGTTCGGAAATAACTGTTTACGTAATATAGATCCGGCAATAATTTTGACGCCATCATGTTTGTCTCGTCAACGCGCTTCGAATCACATTAATTTGGACCAGTTTAGGTCAACTTAGAAATTTGACCTCAGGTCAAGGTCAAGTGGCAACCCAAGTAGGTCATGTTGCATATTGGGAGACGTGTCTCGACAAGACAAACATATTGATGCCGATTTCACTTCTTTATCTTCATTCTTTCAAGAGTTATTGAAACCAAAAGTTTTGTTGTCCTCTGCTGACCTCGGCTGATCCTGTAGGGGTCACTGAACAAAAATTTAACCTGGATCATCAATAGTAGCCTATGATAACATGATCCAGAAGGAATTGGACTGATATCATGCGTATCCTCGGAAAATGAAACATTTTAATATTTACCATTGACTTATAATAGGAGGTCACGAAATTAACCTGACCGGCGACCTTAGGTCACTGATATACAACATCTTAGATATTCGAATTGTAGGTATCTATGACCTGATGAAATCTTGTAAGTTTGAAACTGATCGGCCCAAAACTGTGGCTGTGGTACGACCGCAAACTTATTTGGAGGTGTGGTCACGTGACCTGACCTGAGATGACCTGTGGTCAAGAATTGCACACAATGTGGGTAATTGATGCCCGAGCAGGTGTGCCAAAAAAGGCGGCTGAAACAGCGGCGCTGTGCGCCGTACGCCGTTTTTGAAACGGCAAAAACGGTGCGCCGCCGTTTTTTCGCTATCCTCGAAAAACCTTAGGGGGCGGTGTCTAAACGCCCCACCCCCGACACGGCGCGGGTTACCCTAGAAAGCAAAAATTATGCAAAAGTGGGAGTCATGCCACCCCCCCCTTCCTACTATGAACCGTATGTCTTTGTAAACCCGCCTGTCGTCTGATAAAATGCTCGTACCTGACGCCTGACGTTTGTTTTTCTTGAAGAAGCCCGCGAGTGTGGGCTGCACCGACCGCTTCATCACCGTATCACGGTAACCTACGACATTTACGATAACTCTTGCTTGCAATTGCCGCCCCGTCGGCAGAGACGACAGCTAGAGGGCCGCACGCCAGTTTGACCACATCCGTAACGTTGACGTGAGATAAACTAATAAACAAAAAGCAGCAAATGTGTATCGCCGTCAGTGCGTTATTTTGACGACGACGCGCCAAGCAGACATCTGCTACCAAATGTACTGCTACCAAAGTTTTCCATTATATCTCATAGAACACAATGGAAAAAGGAAAAGGAAGCAAAAGAAAGGTATACGATACTGCTATAAAGGCAAAGTTATATAATAATATGTATGACATGCTATTAAAGAAAACGAAAAAATGAAAGTGACTCATATTTTATATAAGTTTTTTAAATATTAATATATAATAAATAATAATTTTATAAAAGAGGCTTTCATATTTTATATAACTTTTTGTGAATAAAATTGAAAGAGCTCATTTTTAGGGAAACTTCTGCTCACCAAAGTTGGGGGGGCGCCGCCCCCCCCCCGGTCCAGATGTTGGGGGGGGGGGGGCAAGCGCCCCCGCTGCCCCCCTGTTCCCGGGCCCCTGTGTGTGTGTGTGTGTGTGTGTGTGTGTGTGTGTGTGTGTGTGTGTGTGTGTGTGTGTGTGTGTGTGTGTGTGTGTGTGTGTGTGTGTGTCTGTGTCTGTGTCTGTGTCTGTGTCTGTGTCTGTGTCTGTGTCTGTGTCTGTGTCTGTGTCTGTGTCTGTGTCTGTGTCTGTGTCTGTGTCTGTGTCTGTGTCTGTGTCTGTGTCTGTGTCTGTGTCTGTGTCTGTGTCTGTGTCTGTGTCTGTGTCTGTGTCTGTGTCTGTGTCTGTGTCTGTGTCTGTGTCTGTGTCTGTGTCTGTGTCTGTGTCTGTGTCTGTGTCTGTGTCTGTGTCTGTGTCTGTGTCTGTGTCTGTGTCTGTGTCTGTGTCTGTGTCTGTGTCTGTGTCTGTGTCTGTGTCTGTGTCTGTGTCTGTGTCTGTGTCTGTGTCTGTGTCTGTGTCTGTGTCTGTGTCTGTGTCTGTGTCTGTGTCTGTGTCTGTGTCTGTGTCTGTGTCTGTGTCTGTGTCTGTGTCTGTGTCTGTGTCTGTGTCTGTGTCTGTGTCTGTGTCTGTGTCTGTGTCTGTGTCTGTGTCTGTGTCTGTGTCTGTGTCTGTGTCTGTGTCTGTGTCTGTGTCTGTGTCTGTGTCTGTGTCTGTGTCTGTGTCTGTGTCTGTGTCTGTGTCTGTGTCTGTGTCTGTGTCTGTGTCTGTGTCTGTGTCTGTGTCTGTGTCTGTGTCTGTGTCTGTGTCTGTGTCTGTGTCTGTGTCTGTGTCTGTGTCTGTGTCTGTGTCTGTGTCTGTGTCTGTGTCTGTGTCTGTGTCTGTGTCTGTGTCTGTGTCTGTGTCTGTGTCTGTGTCTGTGTCTGTGTCTGTGTCTGTGTCTGTGTCTGTGTCTGTGTCTGTGTCTGTGTCTGTGTCTGTGTCTGTGTCTGTGTCTGTGTCTGTGTCTGTGTCTGTGTCTGTGTCTGTGTCTGTGTCTGTGTCTGTGTCTGTGTCTGTGTCTGTGTCTGTGTCTGTGTCTGTGTCTGTGTCTGTGTCTGTGTCTGTGTCTGTGTCTGTGTCTGTGTCTGTGTCTGTGTCTGTGTCTGTGTCTGTGTCTGTGTCTGTGTCTGTGTCTGTGTCTGTGTCTGTGTCTGTGTCTGTGTCTGTGTCTGTGTCTGTGTCTGTGTCTGTGTCTGTGTCTGTGTCTGTGTCTGTGTCTGTGTCTGTGTCTGTGTCTGTGTCTGTGTCTGTGTCTGTGTCTGTGTCTGTGTCTGTGTCTGTGTCTGTGTCTGTGTCTGTGTCTGTGTCTGTGTCTGTGTCTGTGTCTGTGTCTGTGTCTGTGTCTGTGTCTGTGTCTGTGTCTGTGTCTGTGTCTGTGTCTGTGTCTGTGTCTGTGTCTGTGTCTGTGTCTGTGTCTGTGTCTGTGTCTGTGTCTGTGTCTGTGTCTGTGTCTGTGTCTGTGTCTGTGTCTGTGTCTGTGTCTGTGTCTGTGTCTGTGTCTGTGTCTGTGTCTGTGTCTGTGTCTGTGTCTGTGTCTGTGTCTGTGTCTGTGTCTGTGTCTGTGTCTGTGTCTGTGTC
>JAXIVJ010000242.1:0-7500 GCA_036785665.1 Chirona hameri | reverse complement strand
TGTGTGTGTGTGTGTGTGTGTGTGTGTGTGTGTGTGTGTGTGTGTGTGTGTGTGTGTGTGTGTGTGTGTGTGTGTGTGTGTGTGTGTGTGTGTGTGTGTGTGTGTGTGTGTGTGTGTGTGTGTGTGTGTGTGTGTGTGTGTGTGTGTGTGTGTGTGTGTGTGTGTGTGTGTGTGTGTGTGTGTGTGTGTGTGTGTGTGTGTGTGTGTGTGTGTGTGTGTGTGTGTGTGTGTGTGTGTGTGTGTGTGTGTGTGTGTGTGTGTGTGTGTGTGTGTGTGTGTGTGTGTGTGTGTGTGTGTGTGTGTGTGTGTGTGTGTGTGTGTGTGTGTGTGTGTGTGTGTGTGTGTGTGTGTGTGTGTGTGTGTGTGTGTGTGTGTGTGTGTGTGTGTGTGTGTGTGTGTGTGTGTGTGTGTGTGTGTGTGTGTGTGTGTGTGTGTGTGTGTGTGTGTGTGTGTGTGTGTGTGTGTGTGTGTGTGTGTGTGTGTGTGTGTGTGTGTGTGTGTGTGTGTGTGTGTGTGTGTGTGTGTGTGTGTGTGTGTGTGTGTGTGTGTGTGTGTGTGTGTGTGTGTGTGTGTGTGTGTGTGTGTGTGTGTGTGTGTGTGTGTGTGTGTGTGTGTGTGTGTGTGTGTGTGTGTGTGTGTGTGTGTGTGTGTGTGTGTGTGTGTGTGTGTGTGTGTGTGTGTGTGTGTGTGTGTGTGTGTGTGTGTGTGTGTGTGTGTGTGTGTGTGTGTGTGTGTGTGTGTGTGTGTGTGTGTGTGTGTGTGTGTGTGTGTGTGTGTGTGTGTGTGTGTGTGTGTGTGTGTGTGTGTGTGTGTGTGTGTGTGTGTGTGTGTGTGTGTGTGTGTGTGTGTGTGTGTGTGTGTGTGTGTGTGTGTGTGTGTGTGTGTGTGTGTGTGTGTGTGTGTGTGTGTGTGTGTGTGTGTGTGTGTGTGTGTGTGTGTGTGTGTGTGTGTGTGTGTGTGTGTGTGTGTGTGTGTGTGTGTGTGTGTGTGTGTGTGTGTGTGTGTGTGTGTGTGTGTGTGTGTGTGTGTGTGTGTGTGTGTGTGTGTGTGTGTGTGTGTGTGTGTGTGTGTGTGTGTGTGTGTGTGTGTGTGTGTGTGTGTGTGTGTGTGTGTGTGTGTGTGTGTGTGTGTGTGTGTGTGTGTGTGTGTGTGTGTGTGTGTGTGTGTGTGTGTGTGTGTGTGTGTGTGTGTGTGTGTGTGTGTGTGTGTGTGTGTGTGTGTGTGTGTGTGTGTGTGTGTGTGTGTGTGTGTGTGTGTGTGTGTGTGTGTGTGTGTGTGTGTGTGTGTGTGTGTCTGTCTGTGTCTGTCTGTCTGTGTGTGTCTGTCTGTGTGTGTCTGTCTGTGTGTGTCTGTGTGTGTGTGTGTGTGTGTGTGTCTGTGTGTGTGTGTCTGTGTGTGTGTCTGTGTGTGTGTCTGTGTGTGTGTGTGTGTGTGTGTGTGTGTGTGTGTGTGTGTGTGTGTGTGTGTGTGTGTGTGTGTGTGTGTGTGTCTGTGTGTGTGTCTCTGTGTGTGTGTGTGTGTGTGTGTGTGTGTGCGTGCGTGCGTGCGTGCGTGCGTGCGTGCGTGCGTGCGTGCGTGCGTGCGTGTGTGCGTGCGTGTGTGCGTGCGTGCGTGCGTGCGTGCGTGCGTGCGTCTGTGCGTGCGTGCGCGCGCGCGCGTGCGCGCGTGTGCGCGTGTGCGCGTGTGTGCGGGCGTGCGGGCGTGCGGGCGTGCGGGCGTGCGGGCGTGCGGGCGTGCGTGCGGGCGGGCGGGCGGGCGTGCGGGCGGGCGTGCGGGCGTGCGGGCGTGCGGGCGTGCGCTGTGCGCGTGTGCGTGGGTGTGTGTGTTGCTCGAAGATGCCAAACACTTGCTGTATTGAAGGATGCCACAAGACGCCACCCAACGTGAGCTTGCAACGGTTCCTGACGGATATCGCCGTGTACAAGAAGTGGAAGGAAGCGCTGGGAAGACCAGCGGTTTGGTTTCCTACCGAAAGCGACAGGGTGTGCTCCTCCCATTTTGACCCAGCAGTTACCAAGAGGTACGGCATCATGTCCGCCTGCTAGAAGGTGCTGTGCCAAGAAAGTGTGTTGTCAATGCTGAGAACACAACAGACGTAACATCCGATCACACATATGCCCTGCCAGACGCCAAAGTGTTGAAAAGACGCATCGACGTTCTTGTCGATAAAGTTAAAGAGCACCAAAACAAGCACGATAACGCCAACAAGCGCGAAACGCGATTGCGCCTTTCAATGGCATCAGTGCTCGGGAAGCTGAAGGAACAGCGTATCTTAAACCAAGACGCACATATAAAACTAAAGGCTTATTCTGACATTCCAGTCGACCTTTTCAACCGCCCGATGAAGGAGTACACCGAGGAGCAGAAGGATTTTGCATTGACCTTGCACATGCAGAGCGGAAAGGCTTACGAGTACGTCAGAAATGCTGGTGTTTGCCTGCCTCATTAGAGAACATGGGCAAAATGGATGGCATCGATAAATGATAAGCCGGGTTTTTCAATACCCATGTGCTCAATGCCCTCGCGGAACGATGAAAAAAGACCCGGCGCAGTACCAGGACTGCACTATGGTTCTTGACGGCATGAGTATCAGACAGCAGGTAACATTTGATCAGTCATCTGGAGACATGATTGGCTTTGAAGACCTAGGTGACGGTGAGGGAAGGGAAAAGGAAGCCAAGGAAGCGCTGGTCTTCATGTTGATTGGGGTCAGGCTCAGGGGTCACTGCAGGAAGGCACCTTTCGCGTACTTCCTGACAAAAGGCCTGCAAGCTGAAGGGCAAAAGCAGCTGCTACTGCATGCCCTGACTTTGTTGTCTGACCGGCACATTTCTGTCCTCACTGCGGTCATGGACGGTCATGGCACGAACGTGGGGATGTGCGGCCTTTTGGGTGGGTCGTTCAGGCAGCACGGCTCAACAGCGATCCAGACGTCGTTTAGCGACCCGAACACCGGGAAGGAGATAATTCTCATGTTCGACGCTTGCCACATGTTGAAGCTGATTCGAAACATGCTGCATGCTACTAAGTGTGTGAAGTCGCCTGAAGGAGCAGTCTGCTGGAAGTACATCCCCATGCTGCATGAACTCCAGGAACAGGATGGTCTGCGCTTGGCCAATCGCCTCACCGGGAACCATATATATTTCTACAGCTGCAAAATACGTGTGTCCACTGCGACGCAAACCCTCAGCAGGTATGTATGTACACTAACATTATTACTCTAACCATTGCCAGTCGCCAGTGCGGGGCAAAACTACTCTATCTCCGTGTAGGGAAGGGATGATACAACCCCCTGCCGATACGACCCTAATTGAGCTAACTTTGGTTAAAAACGAGAGGGTTGCGTGTGACGAAGGGGACACGAGGATATCCGATTGTAAGGCCCTGTTTTATTTGGTGACGTCTGAGGTTAGGCCAGTGACTCGAAAATCATCAAATTGCGTATCTGACGATTGAATGACTTCTTATCAACCTAGAGCCGTGCGCTCAGGACCAAGACGTCTCTTGTGGTCAGTAGAATGCGTTTTGATACATTTCAGGTCTCAGTTGACCTTTATTCCTTGCCAAAGGTCGAAAGTAATCTGAGGTCGTCTGAGGTCATTGACCTTGATTGACATGTAATATATTATGACCTCATTTGAATCCATCTTTGTGTAAAATGAATGTCAAATTCGAAATCAGGGTCTAAAAATACCCCAATAAGGCAACATTTTACGCTAGAGATGCAACAAAAACGTTATCCCAGGTCATCAGAGGTCAATGATCTCGGTTGACCTTTGGGAGGTCGTGACCTTAGTGCACCGTTCGTTGGAAGGATTTGGAGGGGTCAAACTAAGTGATATATGTCATTCGATTGCCTTGCCGAATCGATTGCCATTCGATTGCCATTCGATTGTCTTGCCATTCGATTACAAGATTATCTCTCTTATCGTATTATAGCTGATTAAAGAACGCATTCACAGGTCGACAGCAAAAGCCATCGAAGTTCTTCATGACCTAAGCACTAGTTGGCCCGGTTGGGTTAGGGGCGGTGGCTACCAATCACTGGGAAGTCCCCTCGCCGCTTCTTCCCGCTGTAACACTACTTTCACAAATATAATAGTAGTAGTGACCACTGCGTCTAGCCCAACGCAGTGGTCACTACTACTATTATATATTTGAAAGTAGTGTTACAGCGGGAAGAAGCGGCGAGGGGACTTCCCAGTGATTGGTAGCCCCCGCCCCTAACCCAACCGGGCCAACCCGAGACCGGCCCTCGCATTTTGTTTGTTTGCAGGGCCGGTCGGCCGGCCGGGCTTGCGATGCGCCAAACGGGTTGACGGGTCGCACGCCCGGCCAGCGGCATGGGTCACCGTCTCGAGGGGTTGAGTGTAGCAAACGCAAGGCAGTGCGGGCGGGGGCACAGGCGGAGCGCCGGGGTGATATTCCACAGCTCTCCCCGGCCTGACCGCCCCGGTCAGGCCTCCCCGGAGCCGGGACGGCAATTGCCGACGATACTGGCGCCGTCCCGACTTGGCCGGACGGGCCGCACAATAAACAATGAATGCATGTGGCGGTGTGCTTTTGTTTTGTAGTGTTCTGTTGTGTTGTGTTTCGTGAACATTATGTTAAAAAGCAACTGTGTTTGTAAAAAAAAAAACGTGATGTGTCTGGTTTCAGTTTCAGTTTGTTACATGGTATTTCATCAGTGCTGTAAAAACGTACCGTCCCAATGCCACCTTACCGACGCGTCCATCCGTTGATGAACAGTGTCGGACTACCATCGCCGCTTGCACGCGGATTTATGTGTGTACTGTGTGTATATGTGTAATGAGTATTGTGTACTGCGTTGTAAATGTGTTGCGGGTCCTTGCGTCTCACCGCTTGGGATGTAGTAGAAAAGTCGTTTATCATACAAAAAGATAAGTGATGATAAATGATGACTATGATTTTGCCAAGAGAATGCCAGAATCAAAACGTTGAGTGTGGCTGACAGCCGACAGGGAACGACAGTGCGACAAGACATTGTATCAAAAACATGGATGCTAGGTGTACCTCCCTAATGGGGACGGGAACAGAGGCAAAGAAAGGGAACAAGAAAGAAAGAACATAGGACACGGACAGGGAAAGTCACGTATGCAAATATAGATTAAGGTACGCGCCGAACGTTTCTTATTCCGCAAATCCTTGCCAAAGTTTACATTCAATTCCCATTGTTGGCTTTTCCCATCTGACTTTGCTAGCCAAGAGAGGCTGGGGTTTGGTCATGGCACCAACGTCTGAGCGATACAGTTCTTACTTAGATAAAATATGATTTTGTACATTTTGTACATTACGTCCACGGGCGTTGCATGGAAAAAAATGGAGTTTGAGAAATGCGACCGACTCCCGCTAGCTGAAAATGTGGATCTCCGACAAATCCTAACAAAACAAAAAGGGCCCTGAAAATGTTGCCCCCTCAACCAAAAATCCTGGTGACGCCTATGCCCGTCCTCCCCGGTGGCGAATCCCACGGAGCTGTGCTACGACAGAAAAATACCAAAAGCTTTGCGGTACAGCATCCATCAGGCGCCCGCCTTAAAGGGAGTGTGCCTACTGTTTTGAACTGTCAAAATTATTTTCCTACGATAAGTAGCTATTGTTGTGATGGTTGGATACAACGAAATTTACATCTGGAGCCCCTTTAGTTGAATTTTCACTTATATTGTTTTTACTTATTTTTCGTGTCGATGTGGAAAACGATCCCCACTACGGTGAAGGTAATCAGAGGTAACACATTGTTACGTGAACGACGCACCTAAGACACAATACAGTCCGATCGTTTCGCCCAGGCCACGGTAGATAAAATACGTTCCGCCTATTCAATACGTGCGCTTGCGTGGGTTTGGGTTTGGGTTATATATATATATATATATATCGCCTTGGGTTTGGGGATATATCACCTTGGGTTTGGTGCTGGTGGTTGCAGTTTATCTGGGATCGTATAGCTCCTGTTGTATCAAAAGTAATGATTTGGTAAATACTAAAGTGAGATATTGACCTCTTTGACTACAGAAAGCTGTGTAAGTTTATTGAAAACTGTTTTTAAAAAAACGATTTAGATACATTGTTATTCAGTGTCCTAGCATTGGGAAATTTGGGTGGAAAATGACACCCTATGGATGCTATTTTTCCACTCTTTTTCCTGAGTTTTACTGTGAATTTCCCACTCCTTATTTTAAAATGTATTGGATAATTGGAAACCTGATACTGATTTATGGATGTAATGGTAGGGACAGCCTGTGGACGAAAAGACAGGTAAAAATTGGCATAGGTAATAACTAATTTTGGTGAGCAGGTAATTGGGTGATAAAGCCTGGTACATATGCTTTTTGGTTTAATTTTCCACTCTTTATACTTATTTTAGTCTAGAGTTTTCCACTCCGCACACCAGCTCCAAAGCAATTCTAGGAGCCTGTAATTCAATTTAATTCCATGTTTTTTATTGTTGTGGTAGGTACTAGGTAGGTACCTACCACCTATGTGCAGTTAATGCTGATTTCAATTTAGAATAAGTAAGACTATTTCTAAATTTATACATGCTACACCTACCTTTGTTAAAAATATAAATTGTGTGAACAAAATTTAATTATACTTTTATGAGAATGGGAATTAGCTACCAGATGTTTACTGCAAGTTGGTACCTATAACACTGTAGGTATGGTAAAAGCCCAATCTTCAGACATGTCTTACCTCAGGCTTGTCATGCTATCAGAGTATAGGGGCTACTGGCGCACAGTGTGTCTTTATGGTTAACATTCTGATGGCATAAAAAGTCCAAGGTTATGATGTGTCCGAGGTTACAGCAGTTCACCCTACCAATAGCTACCAATGGTGTTAGCCTGCGTCCATGGTACCAGCTAAAAAGTGATGAGTGTTTTTAACTTTAAAAGGCAAATAAGTTAAGTGAGGAACATGTGATTTATGCTAATGGATTTACACATACCTAAATTGGCAATGTAAATGTAAGTTATTTTCAATATATATTGTCAATATAAGACAATAATGGCCAATCTATTTTTGCTGTAACAGTGGTTTAATGACCACACACATGTAGGTATGTTTCCATTTTTATTGATTTGACAAATTCAACATATATATTTAATACTTATACTTACTTATACTTATAAACGTGCAGAATTTAGAAAGGCCACATGGCCTCACTGATCCAAACGATACTGAGCTCCTTAGCAAGATTCTCTCCCTCAGTCGTGTATATATTTAAATGTTGATATAACTTAAATGTTATATATATTTAAATGTTGAAGCAAATGTGAATCAATTAACATATTTTTTTATTCTTTGAATCTGAAAAAAACGATTCTAAAACAAATCCATGAATCAAATGGTGATTTAATAATTCAGGTCCCAGATGAAATGAATTGTGATTTAATCATTAAAAAAGTTGAATCAATAATCAGTCTGCCTATATTGTCAGTACAAAATGGCATACAATCACACTACTCCACCACCTATTCGATA